>JAQFZH010001334.1:0-22207 GCA_034695485.1 Entomobrya nivalis
TTTTTTGCCTTTAACGCTATATGACGGCTATACTAGATTTTTAGAGACGCCAAGAAAGATTTTTTTGGCACTGTTGGTGTTGCGGATATAGCCATTATCACGTTGTTTGGTTTCTCTGGTGTTGATGACGAAAATTGAAAATGCAACCAAAAACTGTACATTAATAAGCGGTGCATCTCTATATGCGAATTTGTACATGTAATAATCTAATAACGTTTGCAACCGTTGTGTTGCAGTGGCAGGAGTAATGCTAAAAATGCAGTATATAGTATTTTACTTGCTTACTGACTGTTCACTCTGTACTTTAATCAAAACATCAAAAGAAAGGAGTTGATTGACCGAACCAACAGCAAAACGGATTGAAGTAACGCAACGTTAAAGCTCTTAAGAGTAGCAGTGAATGACGTATGAACAAGTAGACTAAACGGGCTTTCTTTTAAAATATGCATACATCGCCTGTCGTTAACTTCACAGCCATCCACAGCAGCACTTGAGTATATCATGTAATGTTTTTAAAAATAAATGAAGTGGATAGGTAATAAGAAAAAAAAATGCTGAAACTGAAAAAGTAAAGCAAAACAGAAAAAAATTCTAAAGACTTGTTCACATGAATAATAAAGTCGTTTGCTTTTCAACGGCAGCACCGGTCTGTGTGCTATATGGCTGTTTGGGTCGGTGGTGTTTTGTTGGGTCATGTATCGAATTTTTTGTTTTGTTAGAGCTTTTCACTTTTTCCAAACTCACAATGACACATGCAACATAAAGCTTGGCTTTAGTAAATATTATGTTGTTCTTTTGTCGCTTGTCGATATTATGTTTTATGTATGTCCATATGTACGAAAATCTTTTGTTATATATTTTTTCTACTATTGTGTAGTCACAAGCAAGCTGAGTTTCATCAATGGAATTTCCTGTAATGCAAAATAAAAGTGTTGCTTCTGTTGTTCATCATAAAAGAATAACACTTTTTAATGCACTTTGTCATGTTTATCCATTGTTCAGTTGTGTGTGTTGTCATCATGCAATATGCATTGAACATAACTCATTTTCGAAGTTGAGTTTCTTTTTTGTTGTTCGATCTTCCCGTGATCACGTTCATTCACATCGTTTTATGTATTTTAGCGTTAAATTGTTACGGCATTTAAAGTAGTGTTTTAAGTAATCTTGATGAAAGCGAGCGCAGCAGCGCAAGCGATGATTTATCATAATCACAACAACAACAACTAGCTTGACGATTACTACATAAAACCATTATTATCCCATTTTACTTTGTTGTGGATGCATGTAATTTTTTATTAAATCAATAGTAGTAGGACACATACAGTTTTCTACGTTTTTGTGTACAGTAAACGGTTTGGGGGCTTTTATGGATTTTTCATGGGAGATATTTCCTGCTTTTTTTGTTCAGCTAAGTCGTGTTTGGTTACGTGCTGTTATAAGTCAAAGCCAACAAAAGTCAAGTCACACGATAAATATGAAATTTGGTTTTATCTGCAAAGTAGCAAGAAGCATTACAAAGTTTACGTTTACACCCATTTTGGTAATAGTAGCTTAAGTAAGCACTATATAATTTTGTTACACAGCAGAAAACTGTTTCTTTTGTCTATAATCTACTGACTGGCTAAAGGCTAGGCAAGGCATAAAATGTTTGCAAAGAGTAAATAAAGTGGAAAATACATAAAATTTTGAGGTAGATGGAATGGGTGCCCTGAAGACAAGAAACAGCTGCAAAAGAAACAACAACCCTGTATAGCACGTTTGCAGACTGTGTATATTTGCTTAAAGTCTAGCATTAGCACCACCAACCCAGCAGTAGAAAATATATGATTTTTAAAAACTGGCTGACTGATGATGTGATGATGATTAATGATTTGCGATTGCCGAAAAGCATGTATACTTGGAAATGCTTTTTTTGCTTGTATTTTACACGTCTTGTCGTCGTCTTCTTCTTCTTGTCCTTGAAGAAAATGTTTTAACTTGTCCAGCTGAGATTTTAACGATAGAATAAGAAAAAAAGAAGGAGGATGATTAAGATGGGATGGGAGTATGTAATGTGAAGGAAGATGATTATGTTGTTGCCTGTTAAAATCCTACTCACTAAACTTCCAAGTTCCTTCGCTTCGTAGTAGTGGGATTCCGTGACACAATGCAATACTCATTCTCTAATGTAATTTTGCATGCATTCACGTTTTTATTGCCAACAACATGAATGAGACTGGCGTGTTTCGTCGTATTGTTGGTGTTGTGAGCATGTAAAACGTTAGTACAACATCAAGTATATTTTTTCATGAATGATCTTGGCACAATGGTCTAAATGGACATACAGGGAATCATGATCATGAAAACAAGAAGTAGAAATGGTCATCATCATGCTCACCCAAAACAGGGAAACACGGCAGTAGTAGTACACACAGGTCATATAAATATCATTTTGGTTCTTTTTTTGGTTTGCTCTTTGGTTTGGCTTGGATATGGAAGAGAGAAGGAGATATTCTCTATTATGATATTTTACGTTACATGTGACGACGACAACAATAAGAGAAAACCTACAGCATATCCGACGACGACCAAAACTACTCCTTGTTCTTCTAGTAGAGCTCGCCTTAGAATAAGAGGAGAGTATTTTTTGGGGACTCGCCAAACAGTACACTTGGGTGTTCTTCAACAACATCAAGAATGAAATTGGGAAGGAGAAGAAGTGAAGTAGTAAACCGGCTTGATGTAAAGATAGGGGTATCTTCTAACTATCTATTGTTGTCGGAGGAGCCTATATGTGCCCTCTCCTTCTTTTCGAAAAAATTCATCTTGTCTTAATTCCTGGGAAGGAATGTATCTATGTGTGTGTGGATCGCATCACAATCATGATATGTGAAGACCATTATCATCATCCTGATGGAATGATGAGCTTGTAGGGAAAAACACCTTAGAGAGATTCCTACAAGTCATAATAACAGCCATGTAAAGGAATGAAGAAGAATTTAAGGGCACTCGTAATTTTGTTAAAGGCACCACCACCAGCACAATATAGCGTTGTTGGTGTACAAGTGTAAAGGTATTTTTATGAGGATGCGTTATGCTGATGCGTAGTAAACGGAGTTTATTCTTTTGAAAATGAGAATGAAGATGGGAGGTGAGAAGGTTCAGAAGAGTTCTTCCTAAATCCCAGATAAATGTACACAAAGTATTTTAAATGAGTAGGAGGACTTGTGTAAAAACAGAGTCATCTTCACATTCAACATTCTTTTTGTTAAAACAAGACGAAGATCACAGAGAGAGAAGATGATGAAGAAGAAGAAGGATGAAAAAAATAATGGTGGTACATTAGAAGGCTTTTAACAATCAAAGTAAAAAGGGATGATGGAGGATTGTGTTGTAAGTTGAGTGAGAAGAGTGTTTGAATATTTTTCCCCCTGAAAAGAGATGTCCTCGGGCTATATAAAGCATATTTATACTTTACGTGTGTAATGTAATGTAATGTATTCAAAAAATGAATTGCTTTAGTGGTTAGCTTTGGTAATAGAGTGCAGTGAGTGGCGTGATGGTTCACGAGAGAGAGAACACCTTCAAGTCCTTATTGCTTTTAGCAGGCAAAGGCAATGCAAGGTAGACATGATCATTGCTCTAGACAAACAGGTAAAAATGTTTTTATGAAATGGGTAGTTTTATCCTCTGTGAAGCCCCCTTCTTTACTAATGCAACATTAATGATTCAACACGCACACAAGCACACACAAAAACATAATATGTTATATATACATTACATGCATGCAAATTGTAGAGATAGTCGCCGATGCTGCTATTACATTTACCAGCAGAGCTGAACTCATCTCTCCTCTCGGTGTTCCTTCGAATGTGAACCCTCTCTCGTCTCTTCCAAAAAAATGTATACCTCTGAGCTTGGTTTAGTGAGATGATGATGATGAATGATGCTGTGTTGTAGTGGATCACTTCTATTTTAACTCTTTTTTATGTGGACGATGATGACGATGACGATTGTTGAGTAGGTAGTGAGGGAAGGTAGGTTGGTTTTGGCTGTGTAATGGAATGCATTGCATTTTGTGCTGTGGATAATGTAAAGCTTGTTTGTTGAGTTAGCTGTATGGCTAGAAGGGTTTTACCTGTGAACAGCAGCACGGAGCCGAACACACAATAAACAATGCATTGTTTAGACTGCATTGCAATTCCCCACATAAAATAGATAGATGTAAAGTTTCTACTATGAACATATAATAATAATAATGAGCATGATGAAGGTAATAATGGCGACGAAGATGTGGTGTGGTGGTGGATGACGGTATATTATGTTTTTTGTATGCCTCGCTGTATTCGGCTGGATTTGGGCAAAAAAGGAACATTGACTGTTGTACACTTGACAGGTCTTCGACCATACATGTATGTTGTATAGCTTTTGATAATATTAGGAATATCACGGTGGAATATTTTTTTAATTTTAAAACAAGTTGTTACTTCCAAATAAAGGTAGAGATGGATAATGTGTATATAGTATATACTTCAATTGTTATATTACATTGAATTTTTGGTTGTATAAAATATAAATGGTAGCAAAAGCTCCCTTCTTACTCTTGTTTGTTGTTGCTCACTCACAGTCTCAATCAACAAGAATTTTGTGAAGAGAGAGAGAGACTTGGAACATTACATTGTTGAGTTTTGTTGGTGGTAGAAGTGGATGCCAAAGTTTTGTGCTCCTCTTTACTGCTGGACGAATGGACAGAAATAATAGAAGAGAATAAAAATAGTTTTAAAAATATTCTCCCCTTAAAGGAGATTTTTTTTGTTGGTGCTCCTTGTTTCTCAATTCAATTAGAAAGAGAGAGACTAAGGGAAGGAAGGGAGAAGCACTTTAGGAAGCAGAGTATTCAGCATAGTGGAAAAAGTGGTTTGTCGTCTCTCTCTCCATGATACTTGCTAGTTCCGTGTTCCCTTCTTTGTTTTGAATTCTCTCCCGTTTCCTTTTCCCATCGTTTAAAAGAGCATAGGATCATAAAGTAGAATCATTTTTGATCATCAACATCATCAGCAGCAGCAACAAATATCATTACCATTTCTACTTTGGTATGTTGTACTTGGCGGCGGTGTGGTGGTTTAAAGGGCCCTGAGAAAATATTTCCTGAGTTCCCTTCGGGCCCATTTCTCACACTCAACTCGCACTCTTCCTGCCTTGCCTGCTTTTTTAAAAGGGTGAACGTTAAAAGTTAATGCTTGTGTTTTTATGTATAAATGTACTGGTGATGTGCTGCTTGGAAGATTTTTTGTGAGTGTGACTATTTTGTGACAAAAAATATAAAAAGGAATGAAGTGAACGAACTACCCGGAGGAAAGGTGGTAGAAGAGAAGAGTGCAAAAACTTTTCACAAAAAAATATAAAAGCTGACGGCTATAAAAAACTTTTGCACTGCTTGTCAACTCTTGAAATAGATATTTTGCAAAAAAGGACAAAAAGATTGAGAAAATTGTATACGGGCAAAATAAAAGTGACTTTTTTTGTTGTGTGTGTGTGAAATTGCTGAACAGCATGAACGAAGATCTAAAAAGGAGAAAAAAAGAAGTAGAAGGGGACGAAATAGACAAGAAGATGTGATAGAAGAAAAAGAAATCTCCATCTTTTATTATTTTGAGGCTATCTACACTCCACTAGTTTTTAGAGCTGTCAGCTGCCTCTTTGTAAAGCGAAATAAAATAAAAATGATGATGGTGGCGGTGACGATGATGATGAGGACGGCAATCGCGATAATAATAAACGAAGAAAATAAGGAGAGATGAGAGGAGATGGCAATGATCAAGTTGGTGTAGTAGTTGTGGCAGTGGTGGTGGTAGTAGAGCATTTAGGCAACATTATTTTTTTGATGTATGTGTAGTGTTGCTACGTGAAAAGGCCTATTATCTCGGCTGGTCTTTTGTCGCGGCTCTCTCACTCTCACACAAGTTTGCAAAGTTTCTTCATCTGTAACAGCATCTCTTTTCGTTCTCATCAAGAAAGAAAAATTGCGACAGAAAGAACCCATTTACACTCATCTATTCTTCTCTCGCGTTCGCATCTGCTGTCTATCTTTGACTTTTTTCAATGAATGTAATAATACATGTGAGAAGAGTCGCATCAACAGCAGTTATGTATGTGCACATCTGCAATAATTTTTGAGTAGTACAAAACCAAACCAAACATCTTTTCAAACCGAAGAAGAAAATGTGGAATACCTACCTATAAATATTCTATGTTGATTTTCATACTGACGTTGCGTACTTCTTGGTAATTCGTCTGCCATGTTTATATCGGCCAATTGCATAGATAAGATTAGGCATTATAATGTCTGAAGATGGGTTAATTTGGAAGATTCTATTCAAGTTGAAAGGAAACTAGTTGTTGAATAATTTATATTTTTTAAATAGCAGTTTAGAGATGATGATTTTGAAGTTAGATTGGATTTACTTTTTGTGGTTGAGCTGTTTCTTTATACTTTTGAGTTGATGAAAAAATATTGAATGAAAAGTATTCCAAAAATAAAAGTTTAGCTATTTATTTTATTCATCGCAGACAGTCTGATTTTTTTCTTGGATATAGCTATTTAACATTTCATCGCTTTTTGAATTGGAATACATATTGAATAAGGACATTATAAAAAAATAAGTACATCCATAAATAAATAGTTTATCTGTCTCCTTTTTATGGAATGAATGAAGTAGCGCAGAAGTAAGTATATTTCTTTTCATCATAACTTGACATGACATGACTTGATTATAGATTACAAAACTCAAGATAACAAAAGGCGAAAGGAAAAATACAAAAGTCATTAGAGTAAATGGCAAAAAAACACAAGTAAACCAAAGCACAAACATAGACAAACAGGATATTTAGAACATAAAAAATACGATAATAATAAAAATGCAACTTTTGTCATTATAAATTTATCAATTATATTTACAAACTGATATTGAATGCTGACGTATCATTTTTAACAGAACTGGATGCTATATAAGCTTGTGTTGATAGCTTCTCAAAAAAATTGATTGGACACACGCGTCAGTAAAAATTGTTGCTGAATTGGAGGAAATTAGAAACTGTGTCGGATTTTGATTGTTTGATGACTAACATTGCATTATTGTTTTGTTGTATAGAACAAAACTGCACTTGTCTCGTATGTATTGCAGTGTAGGAGGAGAGTACACAATCACGCAATTTTGTAATTTGATGATGAGGCGTTTTGGAGTAAATTGTTCCAATTGTGTAGCAATCTCTCAAACAATAACAGTGTAAATGCATTTGGCTACAAAATCAAATTGGCTACGTAGAGACAGTAGCAACGAGAGAGGATCATTACTTCGTACGAATAAGTAGTTATACTCGTCGGCGGTAGTATATCGTAATCATTGACAGATAATCAGTGAGGCTTAAAAATAATAATTTGAGTAAGACTCGGTCGGTAAAACATAAACCTAGATTCACACAACAATCAATTTTTTTATTACAAATCCACACATATATATTTTGCGTGAGGTTTTTCAAAAGACAGATTTTTGTGTATATTGCGTGTGTATATTATCTCTGTACAAATTGTGGTTTTAAAAGTTGGTGGCGCTTCTATATGTATACACAAAAAAAATATATATGCATTTTTTTACAATACTCACGTTATTACAACAGCAATAATAATATTATGATATGGGGACGGAGACGGCGATGAGATGAGAGTTATTGCTGCCATTATGGATGTGCATGTGAAGTCATCATCGACAGCAAAAGCGTAGTCGTCAACCTCTTCACTCTGTCAATAATAATAAGCTACGCTGCTGCAGAGCAAAAGTTGGGAAATTATCGTCATCATTAAAATATAGTAGTGTTATTGCAGCAGCGACAGCAGTTGGTGACTTGACTGGTGACAAGAAAGAGAGCCGTTGTGTCTATTGAAGCAGTTGAACTGCATGCATAACATTATTTTATTGAAAGTAGCTCTATATTTTTTTCTTCCTACTAAAACACTGCTGTCAATATTGTAATATTTTTGTGTGCTATACTTATTACAGCTACTTTATAAAACAGACAGGCAAGCAAAGCAGAGAAGTAGTATAATCATCAGCGTTTCATTTGAAAAAAGGCTGTCACCGTCAGACACACAACCGACACCGATATAATTTCTTCTTTTGCTTTAGCGATGGCGATGATGATCATGATTATGATCATCATGAGAATATGAGAAGAGTAGACTCTGCTCACGGTAGAAAAATAGTAGAATAGTAATACACACGCAACGCACATTTTTACTATTATTCTAGCTAGTTAGTTTAGTAGAGTGACTAGACAGACTAGTGTTGGATTGCATTGCACTGCAAATTGCAATAATAAGAAAAAGAACTAAACTTGTTCCCATTATATTACAATTACAGAGCAAACAAGCTGAGAGAGAGAGAAGTTTTATAGGATAAAATAAACTGTATATTTTTTTCCTTCTTGTACACTGGCTCTCTGCTTTACTAACTGCATAATACATGTGAGTGTGTGTGTGTGTTTTGTACATTACTCCCTCCCACATTCTCACATGCAATCTTAAATACAATTTTTTTGTATATAGATGTGTGGTTTGAATGTGTGCAGTGTTTTTTTAAAGGTTTGACTTGACTTGACTATATCGTCATTCAATTCAATTCTGTTTTAGTTGTTAATTGTTCGGCAGTATGGTTTGCTGCTGCTGAAATTTTGTACAAGACAAGTATACAAAGTAGTTAGAGTAGTGTAGTAGCTCAAATAAAAACTGACGGGCTAACTAACTGTGTGTATGGTATGTGTATATGGCAATGGCATGACTATGTCTTGTCATGTCACTTTGATGTTGGTTTGGTTTTACTAGTTACTATTGATGTAGAATAGACGATAGCCTATTAGTTTCTTCGTGAATCGTTTGGTGAACTGCTGAGAAAACGTACCAAACAAAAACCGTCGTCATCATCATTATCATCATCACCATCATCACTTTACTCTAATATAACAGCAGTTTTGTTACGATTGTAGTTGGTGTTATGTTGGTGTAAAGGGATGTTATTGTCGGTCGTTCTAAACTACAAAATGAACTTGTAGGGAAATCTTTTTATGTAGTTTTGTGAGAGAGTGTGTGTCGTGTTATGTACAGTAGTGAGTAGGAAGGAACTCTTTTGTTACACACCAACTATCATCATCATCCACTGCTAATTTTTTTTCCCATTCAGTGATCACAGCGGATCATTCACGTCACAGCAATTTACAAAGCAACAACACAACACAATCTGTTATTCTCTGTGATACTTTATATATATTTTGCATATATAGTAGTAGTGGAATTTTTTTAGTGGTGCCTTTTTCCCTTTAATATTTTCGCTGTATTTGTCGTTCGTGTGTAGTTGGATGTGTTTGTTGCCTAAACTGTCGGCAGAGGATATTATTTGCTAAGCTTGTAACAAAAGCAGCAGGAGATTTTGATTAATTATTACGCTTAAAACCGCTCTACCTTTCTCGATGTAATGGTGTGATGGTTTGTAACGTGTGTGACGTGTATTTAAACAAGTTTACCTTTTTATTACTATTAAACCCACACCTACATAATAGAAATACTGTCTTCCACAACTTTGCCTCTGTGTGACACACGGTACAGTGAGCAGAGTAAACAGAAGAAAGAAGAATGATTGATTTCATTCATGATTCATTCATTGTACCGTTTTGTCGTGAAGTCGTTTTCGTGTAGAAACATAGTCACTGTAAAAGTGAGAAATAAAGGAGAGAAAATTTGTAGACATTTCTGATTGATTGGATTCACAGTTTGCATAATATATGAGCAATGAAACATATGCAGTAATCATACTCTTTCCACAATTTTATTACTTAAATAGAATATTACAATTCCATGTTATTGACGTTGATAAGAGGAGAAGTGCGCCAGCAAGGTCTCTGGTAATCTTATCTTCAGCTTTTTCTGGTGTGTATACTGGTTAAACAGTTTTGTGATATAACCCACCAACAGCGTCGTCATCAAAGAGAGAAGAGATAAATGAGATGAAAACGATCCATATACGTACGTACAAAAGAGGTGTTATGTTCTGCCAAAGTATACACTCATTACACACCTGTTCTCAGTTTTTTTAGATTGAAAAAAATAACCAGACTATGTTGTGATGACTTACAAGAGAAGTAATATAACTGCAATGTAATTAATTTGGAATTAACACACGTGTCAATAGAAGAATAGAAATGAGGTGGTTTACAAGGGTCCAAGATTTGTGGGTGCTACCAGTGTTTTTTATCAAGTTGTGGCTGTGAAGTTTGAAAAGAAATTAGAAAGCAATTAATTTTTTTCTCGTGTACTACTGCGCTCGGTGACAAAGTATTAGTTTTAGTTCAATTATCGGAGAGGAAAATGGCTTTAAAATCGGCAGAAGGTGGTTGGATGCAGCACCATGTGGTGAGCAATCCTCCACCTCCAGCAACGACTTCATTTAGTCCATCAGCAGCTGCTGCCGCTGCTGCGGCGGCAGCCGTAGCAGCGTCAAGTAGCCATCATTCTACTAATAATAATCATTGCACGGCGATGAGTGTCGCTGCAGCAGCAGCGGCTCAGGCCGCTGCTTCGGGAACAAGCACTAGTGGATTCCGTCCTCCTATTCCAGTCACTTCCACTTTCACACCGTCTCAAAAACCATGGGTAAGTTTTTAAGTAGAAAAATAGTGTGAGTCATGCGGTGGTAGAGGTGAAAGTACAAAGTGTGTTGGTTGACTCATTGTTACATAGAGCTAGCCTTTCACGTGTAAATGTTGAAAGGAAGAATTATGTATACATTTTAAGGTTTAAGGCCACTAACTGGTGGTGCTACGCTGGCTGACTTTGTCAGGTTAACGTGCAATGAAAAGGGAAGAGAGTGGGGAGAAGGTTAATATTTTTGTTTGCAAAGTTATTCTGGGAATGTCTCCCATTACGGAGAGTTTTCTATTTTACTTTCCCCCATGTACAGGCTGGTATGACATGAAATAATAAAGAAAAAAGGAAATAGTTCTGCTTAATTGGGTCATGCAAATTCGGGTCGGTTTTTCGGCGGAACACTGGGAGAAAGGGAATTAATATAATATGTATTTTTGTTGTTGTGCACATATGCATGCATATGTACAATAATGACTATGCAGCAGTACGTGCCATGCCATAAATATTACGAAGGAAGCTAAAATTGGCAAAATTAATGTCGACTGTTTTCAACCGTCTTGACTGACATTTACATTCATTTGCGAATGGGAAAGAGAGAGAAAAGTTTCCCGAAGAACTAACTTGAATGGTTTTACTGCTGAGATATCCAACTCTCTGAAACGACCATGTTTTTGTGACTAAAAAAACTCGGCTTGTCTCTTTTATCGTACGTAAAAGTGATGAATTCGTCAGTGGTAGAAAGTTACAAAAACGTGTAGTGTAGTACTTTGGTTAGATTTAGTGCTTCGGATGTAGTAAATTGGGAAAGTAGTTTTCCATAAGGCACCTTTTATATACATACGTCCATTGTGTGCAAGAATCCCATTTATATTTTTTTCGTAGGGTGCTCTTCGTTATAAGGCTTGAGGGCTTTGAGCTTCATTGTGGTCGACTCTCTTCTCCGCTAGTGATCCTACATTTTATCCTCTCCGCTATCTTTCCCTAATGGTGAAAATGAACTTGAGAGAGAGAAAGAGAACACACAGACACGAGCTCTGAAAGTCCACGAGTTCATATAACTCCATTCCCAGAGAGAGTGTGCAGGTCCAATAAAACTTTTTTTCTGAGGTTTCCCACATGGCCCATTCTATTCCATTCATTTTCATTGTTCACCTTAGCAAAAGTTTTCGCTCTGGTTCTCTCTCTCTCTCCCTCGATTCACTTTATGTTCTTCTCCAGGCTATTCCCTTTGCAAAGTAGAAAAAGCTTCTAGCTTTGTTGTTTTGTATATATACCCTGTTTACTTGCTACTTGCTTATGTCGCATTCACTTTCGTCATTGTCTGGTTTTCTTCTGGAGTAAAAAAGATAACGATAATGTGGCTTACAGACAGCAGGAAAGAAAAAACAGGAGACTGTCGTCATCTGTTCTGTTCCGCTATTAAATATTTCAAAATCGATATAATGAAGGTTCATGGTCCATCCATATCCATGTGCTTTTTATTACTATATTATCTTAAGTATCATGTTATTATTATCACAGGCTCGGTTGGCGGATGGTGATAGATAGAGAGATGCAATTTAATTTTTTCTCATTTTGTTCATCGTCCACAAGGAGACATGACACGATGCGCCAGTGTAATTTAATCAGTTCAAATTTTGTTGTGTGCGCTGCGCTTCTGCCGTTGCATGTTATCTCTCGTCATGTAAAACAAGCAAGTACTGAGATTTATTTTGCAGTAGTGGCAAATGGCACTGATAAATAAAAATGACTTTTTTGCTCGCCTTTTTATTATCATTGCCACTACTGCGAAAACGTCTCCATTCATTAATTCCACATTCCGCCATGTATGGCTCTGTATTTTTTTTCTCTGTAAAATTGCAGACACAGAAAGAAAACAAGTTGTTTATTGTCTTGTAGACACTTAATAAATGCACATCTGAGCCAAAGGCTTGTCACAACATTTTTTTCTTCAAAATACAGAATCATCAAACAGCTTTTTAACAAATCCAAAATGGAACTTTTGGTGCCCACGCGTCAAATGCAAATTGCGTCACTAAAACTGAAAAACATCACGCATCCATGTATTTATCAAATAGACGGGCGATCAAATTTCATCACAGCAAAAAGGATTATCCAAAATATGAAAATAAGAAGAAGCTTCTTATTAGCATTTATCTTGTCTTTTTCTATATGGCTTTTCCTTATGATTATAATTATCATTTTAATGGCAAGGAGAAGGATGTCGTCAACTCATTTTAATCCATTTGACATTTTAAACATGTCACTGGATTGAAAATGATTTATTTTTTGTAAGGTGGTGGAGAAGATGATGATGTGATGATTGACGGAGAAAAAAGAAGATGGAGGTGGACTTCTAATAATGTAGCAGAATTAATATATTTTAAATGAGAGATTCCTTATTTTCCAGCAGAGGAGATGAGATCATAAAATAGACTATCATCACATCAAACAGAAGAACGTTTTGCATTGTTCTCTTAAATGGTGACTTGACTTGGAATGTTATTTTTTTCTGCTTCTTCATCATCATTATGATCAAAGGAACGTACTGCTTTTCTGTGATGTTACCATTGTCTCTTCTGTAGAGTCAGTTGAAATGAGAATTTTATGCAAATGAGAATTAACGAGGACTTTAAAAGCCCACCAGTATCACACAAAAGTGACTGACTAGTCTTCTTACTAAAATCTTCTCTCTTCAGTAAAATGTTATATATTGTATTCCACTTGGAAAACTAATGGGAAAGGATTATTTACATGGCAAGTGGCACGGCGTGGCATTCCATGGCCATGGCTTTTGGTTTGGTTAGCAAAAAAGAGATGATCTCATCTTTTAGTAAAGTAGTACAGGCTACCACCATACTTTATATACATACCATCGCATCATTAGTGGTGATGTGATGATGATGGAAAGAGAATTTTAAATATTGATGTTATTTTATGGGGAAGATGTGCTTTCATCTTTTTCTTCCAAAATATATATGTCCGTTGTTTGCATATTGCATACTTTTTTTAAATGAGAGAGCTACTTTAGTTCGTTTTCATGTTCAACTTTTGCTTGCCTGATTTTCTTCACGTTGCCGTCGTCCTCATTAAAATGTGGAGTATTTTTCGTTGTGGAACGAAGTACATATAGAAAAGGAGATACTCTGTTGGAATTTTTTTTAAACTTAGAATCAGAATTTTAGTTGTTTGTTTTGCAAAAAGTTGTTAGCAAACAAACCAAGCGATGAAGTTTGAAGGAAAAAGTAAAAGCGTGGAAAAGAGAACTTTTGTCAGTCCTCACTCATCTCATCAACCAATCTAACTGGCTGCAATATTTGTTGTGAAAACAAAAATGAAAAAAATGTGGGCTTGTCTTTAAAAAGTCGTTATTTTATGCGCTGCTCCTCTCTGACTAACTCCCACTAAAACATGTTAACAGAGAGAATGAATGAAGACGTTAAAATGCAAAAGTGGCATGTTTTTTGTATCTCTGTTGAAATTAAATGAATGAATGAAATTGATGTGTACAGCGTTTTGGGTTATTTATCACAAAAATTATCGTAATAGTCGCATTACTTGAAAAAAATGCACAAATATATTCCTTTTTTGCACAAAAATATTTACCTATGGTAAAGCTTGCTTGTTAAAAGATAAATGGTCCAACAATCATTTAAATTAGGAGCATTGTTTCCGCTCTGGTTTTTTTTTCTTGAAAAAGAAAATCAGTGGATGAATTCTGTGCTATTTTTTCAGTTCATTATGCGAATACAAATGAGTGAAAAACGTTTACACAAAATTACTGATTTGACATTATTTTTTTTTGGTTGTATTTAAAGAAAAACGTGATTTTTTACTTTTACATGTGGACGTGATAAAAGATATTTTGCTTGTTATTAGTTTGTTCATTTTTTAACAAAAAAAACAAGCTGTTGTATTGTTCTTCATCTAATTTTCAAAACTTCTGCAGGAAAAAGTAGGCGGAGGAGGTGTTTCGATATAATAGTGATGATGATGTTGGTTCATTTGCGAGGATGTGTTTTTTGGTGGTTTTCAGGGTTTTTGGTTAGGGCGAATAATCCATATACCTGTAAACATGCATGTAATCATACTGGTAATAGTTAAGACTAATATTATTCTATAGCATTAGTGCACTTTGCTTTAAGGTCGCTATTTGTTAAAATAAATTTTATACACAATTGTTTGGTAGTAAGCCTTATTGTTATTGCACTGCATTCATTCTCCACTTTTTTCGTAATGCAGAATTACCCTTGCTTTGCTTTTGTTACGCAGAAAGAGCTTCTTCATTCTTCTCTTGATGATTTTGCATGTAATGATGATGAAAATCCCGTTAGGTTTTGGTGTAGTAGCAAAGTCGTGGTGAAAACTAACCCATTGAATAACGGAGTACAAGTGGCTGTTGTACATTACGTGGGGATAAGAGTGAAGTACAATAAGCGGTTGTTTTTTTGCTTCAGGTTTTCATAATGATATACTTTTTCAAAAATGATGATGTTGCCGAATAACCGATGTGTAAGTACAGTCATGTCTCTGTCCCTATTTACCTTTCCTCTCTCTTGGGATTTGCTTGGCTGCTTCAATACACAAAAATGTTGCATAGTGTGTAGGTATTCATTTAGTCAATTCTATTCTGCGAAATTTATTTGTTTGCTATTTCATTGTGTGTAGGGCGAAACTAGGCTAAAATGGGTAAAAAAAGCAGCGTTATTGCGAATTTCAATGAGTGATATTATTACAATGAGCAGAAATGGAACAGTAGATCTTATGCTTTATGTTAAAGTGGTGATGGTGGTGTTGGTAGTGGGATTTCATGATGTTGGTCGACTCAAGTGTGTGTTGAGATAGTAGACACGGAAATTCTGGGAAATAGGAAAAAAATTAAGTTAATTGGGCGTGCTTGCTCATCACTATTACCACATGCCATGTCGTATAGAAAATCACAATGCGTTGCTTTGTAGTAACCTTACGAAAGAAAAAAGAATTTGCCTCTAAGCGTAATATTTTTGTTGAAAAAAGGAAGGCAAAACAAAGTATAAAAAGATAGGGTAGCAATACCGGACGGAAGTGATGGATAGTGCATACATATTTCATATTTGTAGTTTTGTAGTAATAATGATCAAGGAAAATTGTTGTCTATCTCATTGAAATTCGCACAGTTATTAACTCAAGTATATAATGGTTGCTCAAAAGATATATTATTTTAATGCGGTGTGATGCACATTGATGATAACTTGTAAGTTGATAAGAATTAATGTGCGAAATTTTTTGGATGATGTGAGTGAGTTGCTATTGTTGTAAGAGATCATATCTAAATTATGAATCGGTACATTACACTCGCACTCACTACACGCATTGTGTACACCTGTAAAACTTGAACAAGTACAAATTGTTTCCTATTCTTCATTGATTTGTATTTCTATCTGTATTTTTCTTGTCAGTGTGTTCAATGTTCGTTGTCTTTTTATGGCTTTGCTATTGCTTTGTTGTTTGAAAAAGAAAACGAGACCTTATGCGGTTTAAAAAGCTTGAAGAGGAAAATGAATGGCTTGGCTTTGTGGGCTATTGTGACTTTAAGAAGTATGCAAAAATGCAAACAAAATGGGGAGGAAATGAAGAGAGGAGAGAGAATGGAGTTTTTTTAGTGTGATATATGACATGACATTCACGGTGGTGTTTAATGAATGGGCTTTTATTTTACAACCGACTCATAACATTCCTTCGATATTCATCGGAGAGCAAATAGGCAAACTCATAAAATTATTTTTGTAAGTAATGCTTGTGTTCAAGACTGAACAATGCAAAATGCAATAATAAGCGATGGTTTTTTTTTATTGTTTCTGTTATATTTTATGCCCGATTTTATATACGTATATTTTAATGTGTGTGGAAAGTGTGCCGAATGGCAACAAAAAAAGTAAAGTGGTTACCTTCTTATTTAATTGCCTTACAGTCACAGTCGAGAGTACTGTGAATGTGATTTCAAAAGAAATTTCACGGCCTCGGGATTATTTCTTTTTCAAGTCAAGTTGACTTGAAAGATCGTAATCGTAAAAGAATGAAGCGAAATGAAATATTGTGAGAATTTAGGACTATCATCATAAAAAAAGATTCCTCTCTTTAATCAAAAAAAATTGCACCGCACCGCTTCGTAGCATTGTTGGTGGCGGTGGAGAGTGGAGGCACACAGTACAGTGTTGGGAAAATATGATGAGAGTAGAAGGAACTGAAAGTTATTGTAACATCAGTAGAATGGTTGATATGATATGATTTTTTTATCACAATCACATTGCTTGTATGATTCATAAAATATTGTAATAGCAATAATGATTCTTCTGATGATGATTATTATGACTCATACTTGAGTACACATAATTTAGCATTGACGGGAATAATAGATAACAATAAAGTATTATTTGACAAGATATTTTTTTAGATGACTCATTTTTTGACTAATGTTTTTTTTACTCTGAATTTACAGATTGGAGGTGACACCGGCACAGCGTCCAGTCGAAATGTCTCTTCCTCCAGAAGTCGGACCGGTGAGGAGCCCCACATCGGAAAATACCGACTTCTCAAAACCATAGGCAAAGGAAACTTTGCAAAAGTCAAATTAGCAAAACATCTTCCTACAGGAAAAGAGGTAAAAAGAAAAGAAGATAAAAACTTTTTTGTTCTTCTGCATATATTTCACTTGTTTCAGGCAATTCCCATTCCAAGCGCATCATTCCAATATGGCTCAGCATTCAAGGAGAAAATGAGTAATGGTCTCTGGAGTGAAATGATGAGTAAAGTACTTCTCATAAATTAAATTTTATTTCGTCGTTTGGTTTGAAGTGCAATATCATGTATTAATTCTGAGAAGAACAAAAAATGCTTGAAGAAAAATATACACATAACTTAAAAAGATGATACCTCTTCATCTCCATTTCTATCGTATATCATCTCAAAAACTTTACTTTTCATTCAGTCTATTAATTTTATGCGCTTTAGTTTGCGGTTTTTATATATGCTGATATTGCAAAAAGATAGAAGGAAACTTTTCTTCAAGATAGGAAAAAATGTGATATGTTGGTTAGGTCGTTGGGTACCAGAAGTACAGCTTTTTTAAATGCATCACCACACATAATTATACAACCGTAACTTATTCATTACCCGTCTACCGATAGAGAATGATATGCGATTGAGTTGGTGTTATTCTACTCACTCGCGTAACAACTAATTTCATTTTCATAAATGAAAAGCATCATCATTATCATCATCAATAATGGCAGCAAGGATTGTGTAGTTTTTTTACAAGATAAAATTTTTGCTGTTTTGTTTTTACTGCAGAAGTGCAGAAGATAATCGTTTTTCAGATCTTCAATATTATGCAGGTGTGCAAAACGGAAAAAAATGTGAAAGATTATAATAATAAATGGGTAGGTCTAGGTAGTTTGCTTGAGGGATCGGCTTGTAAAAGGTAACGATATGGTCACTTACGGTGTGGTGTGCCTATCACATAAAAACGTAACGTCAAACCTGATGCAAAGTCTCTCTGAGAAGAAGGGACCTACATCACACTAAGAATTTGCGATAGGTAAGGAAGGTAGTAAAGTCGTAGAATAAAAGGGTTATAATCATCAAGCACCGCACGCCATCGTCATCACATCACCATCTTCCTTAAAGACAAGTGAAGGAGGAATCATAATGGTTAATGATTAGACAATATTATACCATTTAGGAAGGAAGCCACAGAAAAGTAGAAAGCTAGCAAACATGATAGTAAGAAAAGACAAGAGACCACAGAGTGTTGAGTAGGGAAGGAATATGGCACTTGGCACTCAGAACAACTGACAGATGGACATTTCTGTGGCGAAAAAATATATACCATTGTTTTGTTGTAAGGCTGCAAATTATGTTGCGTGCATTGTCTTGTTTATTATTGAGGCAGGCAGGTAAAATTGAATGTGATGATTAATCCCAGGATAGTAAATGAAATATGCATGCACTTGTCTAGGCATACAAAGTACTTTACAGTGCACACGTTGTTTTTCAGTATCAGTGTGTATATAGTTCTTATGCACTGTGCACTGCATATATCATATCATTGTTAAATTTTGTATGTTATCATCGTCATCATGATCATCATGCTTGTTATAGTAGCTAGTGCGAGTTCACTCACCTTTTTTCTTGTAGGCTCTTTTCTCTCTATAGTTAGTGTACTCTGAGTAAGTAGCGTAATTTGCACAAGAAGATGAAAGACGAACACGATGATGATGATAGAAGAAGGATAACTGAAAAAGTGGGTGTAGATAGTTCTGTGTGGTAGTCAACTTGAGTCAGTGATATGGGCTACTTTAGAACAAGTGGAATGAAGCTGTTCATCATTATCTTTTGTCAGTGAAAAAAAATTATAGGTAGCGTAGGTAGGTGGCTAGCTGTGAATTTAGATGATGATGGTGATGGGTAGTATACATTATACATACCTATTATAGCATATCTTACCTGTGGATGTGGATAGATAGGAGAGAGTACATGCGCATTGCATGGGCGTCATAATGTGCAGGCACGGCAGGTATGATGATGATGGGATTGATTGAGATGCTGATGCTGTGTGCTATAACTTTTGTGTTGGTTGGTAATGCAATAAAAATGGTAACAAAATGATGCATTCGTTTATTAAACTCACACTGATTACGAGATAATTACGACGAGACTATGAAAATTTTCATGATGAAATAAAGCTTAAATATAGAGTAGTTTCTGTTTAAATGAAAGGTAAATACTGTGTTGATGAATCATGGGATTGTTTCACGGATATAGATAGGTGAATAAAAAGGCTAGTGTGTAACTTGAGTGGAGATTGATAATAAAAAGTGAGCATGATTTATGGAGCGGTTTGTTGATGTGCGACGTGATGATGATGAGTCGAAGTTGAAGCGATGATTGCGATTGGATGGGAATTGTTGGTTGCGAGCATATGAAAATAAAAATGTTTAACAATGAAATGTTGATTTGAAAGAAGGATGTTCAATTTGGTATGCTTGTTTTGTTTTTCAACTTTCCAGGTGGCAATTAAGATAATCGACAAAACTCAGTTAAATCCGGGTAGTTTGCAAAAATTATTTCGTGAGGTTAGGATAATGAAAATGTTGGATCATCCCAATATAGGTAATTTGCTTGCTTTCAATATTACATGAAATGAATCTTGGTAAAAAATGTTGGAATGCTAAATATGCTAACGAGTTTTTGATTTTGTTTTGCAGTTAAATTATTTCAAGTAATAGAGACAGAAAAAACGCTGTACCTTGTTATGGAGTATGCGAGTGGGGGAGAAGTATTTGACTATCTTGTACTACACGGGAGGATGAAGGAGAAGGAGGCGAGAGCCAAGTTTCGCCAGGTACTTTACTAATGAAAATGCGGACGGATGTTTTTTTTATATGGGAAATGAAATGAGCAAGCTTATTAATGTGTTTATATTGTTTAATTTCCTGTAGATTGTGTCGGCAGTTCAGTATTGTCATCAAAAGAAAATAATTCATCGGGACTTGAAAGCAGAGAATTTGCTTTTAGATAGTGAAATGAATATCAAAATAGCAGATTTCGGCTTTAGTAATGAATTTACTCCAGGAAATAAGTTAGATACGTTTTGTGGTAGTCCACCGTATGCCGCGCCTGAATTATTCCAAGGTACAGTGCAAATTTATCAAATTTGGAAAGCGGAGGGAGTGAGTGAGCAAACTTGTGTAATTGGATATTAAAATGTTATTTTTTATTTATTTTGAATTTTCTAGGGAAAAAGTATGACGGGCCGGAAGTTGACGTGTGGTCGTTGGGAGTGATTTTATACACACTAGTCAGTGGGTCGTTGCCTTTTGATGGGACGACGCTCAGAGAGTTAAGGGAGCGGGTTCTCCGAGGAAAATACCGTATCCCATTCTACATGTCCACCGACTGCGAAAATCTTCTTAAAAAGTTCTTGGTTCTAAATCCTGCAAAACGAGCATCCCTAGAGGTAATGGAGACAGCTCAAATTTCCAATCTCTTAAAAAGTCATATTACGATCCAGACAATCTTCAATTCTTTTTTTTGTTGTTCTCCTATTCCAGACAATAATGAAGGATAAGTGGATGAATATGGGCTATGAGGACGATGATTTGAAACCATACATCGAGCCTGAGCCAGAATACAACGATCTCAGAAGGATAGGTAAGCTGATTGATCCTCCACCTAATTTCACAATCCTTCCTTGTGTTGTCTCTGTAATTTTAAGGACAAGACAAACATTCCACATAAATAAACTTCAAGGAATATACGATGAATACTCGACAACGTTACTACTGCTACACCTACAACAACTTACTACTCATTTATGCTCGTGTGTTTTTCTTGTCGTGATAACGTCGTGTTGTTGTTGATGTTGTTGCGATTTATAAAATTTACACAAAAATTGACAAGAGGACAACAACCTGATTTTTTTTTTCGTGGTGGTGTAATGTACAAATGTGTTTTTTGTTGTTGTATGTCTCAGTGTGCGACTGATCCAAAAATACTGAATATTATATGTATACAAAAAAAAATTATCATTATATTTATCAAAACAAAAATATTATTACCTAATTATTAATTGATCCATATTATTAATTAATTTTTTGTATGACACACGTGTTCCACGTAACGTAACGTAACGATCTCTCTGTTGGGCTCCACACAAAAGAATTAAGCATAGGTAATTTACATACAATTGGTAAATATATTTCCTTCTCAAAATTTATCTCTTCATTCATAGTTTTATAATAATAATCAATATAACAATTATATTATCTCCTCCTCTTCTTGTATAATAATCATAATTTGCTACTGATCTCTTTTTATATAAATCCGATTTAACACAATTAACCTTGTACTGTACAAAGTATATAACGTTCTCCTATATAATTAGCTTATATCTAGGCAAAAATAAATGAGCTTAACCTATATAACATCTATACAATTTTAATTAGAACAAATAACAATCCTAAATATATCTGCTTCACTTATGGTATTAATCAAAAAGTACTACCACTACCATACTAACTTCATTTCCCGGAACAATTTTGTAATTCAAGTTTTTTAGTCGTTTTCGTCCAAAGTAGTGTAAAACACGTAACCATTTTTTACTAATAGTCTTTCAAGGCGAAGGTTAATTAATTATCCCTTTTCATTATTTACAAAAGCCTAGTTAATTCAGAGGTATAGATTAATTAGATAATTAATTAATTAAATTAGAGTAAACCTAATTAGATTTAACTGGCAAGCAAGTACGTAAGCATACGCAAAAGAAACCACAGCTAATTTTTAAAACGGATGACAAACTATTGTTCACCGAAGAATATAAAAATGCAGTAGATGCTGCTATTTTGCAATCGTTACTTCGTACTTTTTTCAATTAAACTTACTACTAATTTGCAATAATTAATTTACTTATTGACTCGCTGAATGCATGAGATTATTCTTAAATGATGATGAGTTCAAACTGTCTTGAATATAATTTGTTGACGCAAATATTTACTT
>JAQFZH010001335.1:0-22200 GCA_034695485.1 Entomobrya nivalis
TGAAGGATGTCCAAGTTAGAGCGCACACGGACGGACGGACAGACAGACAGACAGACAGACAGACAGACAGACAGACAGACAAACAAACTAAAATTATAACTACGATAAATCGACATTTATCTACGTAATAAATGGGAAGCATTACATTACAGGATTATAGTATAGAATAAGCAAGTTCATTTTTATATTCATTACTAATCAATATCATCTTCATCAACAGCATGACATCTCGCAATATCTGTCATTCACTCTCACAGAATATTTAATCGTGATTTTCATTTATTTTGAGAGATGATGATTATGATGAAAACAACAAAAAGAGAACAAACATGCCTAATTCCTTTGTGGAATCTTTTTCACGATTTTGTTGATTGACAAAAAATAAAGAAGCAAGATACATACTTAGGCATAACTGGCTGATTATTGTGATTAGGATCATGCAGTTTGTACGTGCACTTACTGAAGCTATTTAGCATATTTATACGATTTACGTTTTCATAATGTATGCATGTTGTAAAGATGAAATCAAAAGTTGGGAGGGTCATGAATTTTATTTAGTTTTCAAATGATCGATACAAATTTAACTACGAAATTATCAAGAGGATATTGAATAGTATAACATTCACCTGCAGAATTATTATACACAAAATTTCTTTTTTTCCATTAGTCAAAATGACTAAGAAGCATGAAATCAATGTGTCACAAATAAAAAGTGAAATTATATTGAGGAAAAAATCTTTTTATATCCTATCGTCATAAGCATTCATACAAGACAAGCAACAACAACAACCAAAATATAAAGTAAAAATTGCTGCATAGTATGCGATGCGATGATGATGACGTCAATCAGTCTTGGAAAAATAACTATGCCTATATACCTATACAGTCTAAATATATCGGTTTCCACCGTCAAAAATTGGTGTAATGGAAGGAAAGTTCAAGCTCGCATTGTACCAACATAACATAAAAATACCTTGCTCCAAAATCCCAAAAGTATAAAAAATGCAATGACATGGTTTGTGTTGCATGCTAACATTAAGGTTAAACTTTTACTGTGCTGTAATCCAATTGATGAGACTTCCAACGTGCCTACCTACAAGAATATTGCATTACATGTTCATAACATCCTTCCTACTACTATAACTATCATATTGAATAGAATTAAATTTAGCCGGCAATGATTTAAATATATTGCTGGAAGGAGTTTTAGAAAATTTTGATGTTAAGATAAGAATATAAGCATATCACAGAAAGTAAAACTACATATTGGTAAGTATATTGAAATACAAAGAACACAGGGTACATTGAAATGATTGGAGTATTTAAACATGTTGAACGCAAAAAAACGCACAATAAGTTTTCAAACAGTAAGCATTAAAAAAATCTTCTATGATACTGCTAATATACCTCTGATTCTACTCAAGTGAAAATAATTACCGTAAATTCTATTGTGAAGTGGTTTTCCTTTGTTGTAATTCCACACACACGACGCGTCCTGTCCTCATATTACATTGCGTTACATAGACTGCTACTTTTATTTGGTGTGGCAGCGTCGTGAACAAAAAAAAAGTTAAATTAGATCCGGTTCTTTGTACAATGTACGTGCAAGTGTTTATAGTACATTTTGGTCGTATATGAAAGGGTTTAAATGTAAGTATCCTTAGCTATGTGGTTGTTGGGCATGTTGACAGTTGAGCAAGTGTTCAAACGATAGTAATCATCTGCCGAATTTTTCACATAAACCAAAAAAAAACTTTGTGTATTCTACCAACACACAGAAGTAATTTTATAGATAAGTACGCAAATATATATAGTCGTTTCACACGGAATTTGCGTAAATTTGCGATTAAGCGTTTTTATTCTCACATTCTTAACTTTTATCATTTTTATCCATATTTCTACTGACAGGAATAAATGATATTTTTTTCTATTTTTTTTGTTTGTACATATATTTCATACTGGATGAAATTTTTCGAAGTAAAAATCCCTTTTCAAGCTGTCACATCGTGAAAAAGGTTTTACCTCTTCTTCGTGCATATTAAGAAGCAATAAGAGTTCACTTTAGGGCCGTCAAGTTACTGAGTTTACCAACCTTCCTGATCTTCTCTAATCTAATGCCACATGAGCGCGTGTGATTGCGCACAACTTGTATTGAAATTCGAACAGTCATGTTTATTCATATTTGAATACAAGCTAGAGACTTCATCCCTTTAACAAAAAGTTTTCCTATAAGATTAGAAATTTATACGGAGCAACAGCAACACAACAATCATAACTATGATATCGTCATAAAAATACCTTTACATCTTTTTTGCAAGTGTAAGTAATATGTATGGTATGTATACAATATTAATAATAATAAAACGATCTAGTCAAGTCAGTTGCGTGGATTATGTGATTTTACGGTGTCTCACACCAAACTCACTCACTCGTTCCAACAAACACACACCAGCAGCATTATTACCTTTTCTGACAAGAGTTGAGCTGCTGGTGCTGCTTTACTTGTCAAAATCAAATCGTGCCACTTTTACTGTCATCATAAGTCAGTCAGTGAGACTTGAAAAGTACGAGGAAACGTGCTTATAGGCACAATATCAGGAACTGTTATAGATGTAAAAAAGGATATAAAGTGCATAATATCTGTACGCATATTCATATTTGTACTTTTATTCCAAAAAAATATTATGAATAAAGTGGTTGATACTCTTGCTTTGGCTACGTGAATAATAAAATGTGTATGTACATTGTTCACTCATTGTCAGAAAATTTTCTTATTCTTTTTATCACATTATCCCCATAATATACTCATATGAATAGACACATAGCAAAAGCAAGCACCTTGTAATGCATCCGCTTGTCATGCCCCTGCCACCATTTACAGTTGATGATGTATCAGTCAACTCTAAAAAAGTCGTGTTCTCTCACTGAGGCGAACATGACACATTAGGAGCACATGATCATCATAACATGGTAAAACATTTTGAAAAGAGATAAGAAAGAGTTAAAGTGAGAGAGTCCTACGACAAGACGAAAGCGATGAGAACAGAAATAGCGGTGTGGTATCATCATCGTCTTTTATAAAGATGCAACGGCAGCATCCTTCTCATCATCATCATATCTTCTTCATAGCACTTTGGGGACCATAACCCGTGTAGCGTTTATTTGCTGTAACATATTTTAAAAGGTTTGTTTGTTGGTGACTGTGCAGTTTACCTACACGCTTTTGAAACATTTTATTTACTTCACGTAAATGGGAAAAAAACTGTAGCATCAAGTTTGATAATAAAAACCTCTGTATCTGTATAAAGAGTCCTTTTTACATTTCCTAATTGTACTGTAATTTACCTAGATTATGTGCACGACGATGTGCAGTACTATAACCATATCGCGCATTTTTTATCAAATTATTATATACCTCTTGACGTTTATAATTCAGACGAGAGTTGAAAAAAATGTATTGCAATTTTGCTATTGTTGTACAATTTTTAGAAAGTTAATATTTTATGCTTTATTTCTTTTGTGATACACAGAGATCGTCAAGCAGCAGCATCATCAAGTTAAATCGTCAACATCATTACCAGATCAAAAGAGAGGAAGAAGACTATACCAAGTAATCATAAATAGCAACGCCAAGTACATAGCATTACCACAGTCAACGATTTTTGGAAAAATCGTCATTATCATCGATATAAATACCACTTCGTTTGAAAATAACCAAAAATACATTTTCAATATAAGCACCCCGTCTTGAAAAGGAGAAGGGGATCATACATTATATTACTAACATCCACCACGAATATCAAACAACGAAATAATGATTCACCATCTGCTCCCCACCACCTCCCAAAAGTCCTAACCATTTTTCTGAGGAATAAGGAAGATAAAATATACAACCTTACATACACTCCAGTATAAGGATAACTCTCAGCTTAACCAGAGAGGAATCCCGTACACGAAACGCAAAAAAAAGACCAGAATAAAATTTTCTCGTTCCCTTCTTCCCATCCTTCTCTTGCGACTTGCTTTGTTTGAAGAATTGTTTGGATCTATTCTGTCTCCTTGTCGCGTACCACCACAGCAGAGCAGAAAGCAGCACTTGACAACTTGAAAAGAGCACACAAGAAAATAATAAAAATCCTAAAAGCCAAAGAGACGCAAGAAAAGGATTCACACACACAAGACACATCTGATGATTCTGGACAGATTCCAGCCACATATCCTATAAAACTAGAGATAAAGTCTCATATTAAATATAACCGTTTTTTATACATCTCTCCTTCCCTGCAACAAAAAAGTTGATGTGTGTATATAGCTCAAGCATGAAAACATTACAATAATGGTGGTGTGGCGGAATCATGCCAAAATAGTATCTTTCTACTTGTTTTTTATGCTGTAATGCTGGTGGTGCAGACTGTGTGAAAATATTCTACATTCACTAGTTTTTGTGTCGTGACTGCTGCTGTATGGAAATAAGAAATAAGAAGATTGAGATTGTAATGCAATATTGTATTGATATATTACAAGAATAACAACAAGAAACTGTACTGCTTCAAAGATACGATACCACATCATCATCGTGAGCAGAGGACTAATAGTAATAATCATAAAAACAGTGTACAAAACGAAAGAAAAAACAAGTTGTACTACAACGATGGTGTATACACATTTATGAGCAGTGCTTGCTTGGTAGATGATATTGCTTGCTCGTTCGAAGAATTACTAACGAGACACACTGCCACGATATAACTAAACCGCACATCACTACATACTATTATACATTCATCGGTTTCAAAAGAAAAGCGATCATATCATCATCAACATCACATCATCATCGTCGTCTTCATTTCGTCATTTGTCGTGTCGTGTTGCTGCAATACTTATAAATATCTTGTTAATGTGCAATTCCCTTTTAGGTTATTGCTTGCCACTTGACACAATTCAAAGAAAAAGAAGGCAGTTCAATAATAATAAGAATAAAAAATAAGAAAACACATTTTTTCCCTTTTTATTTTCTCAATCTAATTTTGTGATCTTGGTTATTTTACACGAAAATATTTTTGCGCTATCTGGCTCGGTTTCAGAGTTCAAATGGAATTTTTGTTTCTTTACACACATATTATTTGTTTTCTCTCTTTGTGTACGTACGTCTTTTAAACATTTTGAAAAACGGAATATTACCAATGTGTATAACAGAGTGTTAAAAATGGTGACAAAGAAGACAAATAAAAAATAAACCCATTATCATGATAATACCGTGTTGAGCAGCTCACTTTTTTGGCTGCGCAAACACAGTTGCTGCCTATAAAATATTATAATTTTATGTACAAGCAAATAGGAAAGAAGGAGAACAAGTGACGCGAAGTACATAAGGAATCTATTTATCGTTATTACTATTTGTGTGCTACTGTCAAGATTAAGTATTGAGAAGTACTGTATCCACAATAATTTATTCTCATGTGATTTAGAGAAACGATTTGAAAATATCTACAAATTCACAATTTTTAATCCTTCGTGGATAACTTTTTATATTCAACGCAAGTCATTCATTTACTCAGCCATTCATGATGTCTTCAAGTGTTTGTGGATTGTCCTCCACGACCTCCATTTTTGGGGGTCTTTGTTCCGGCAACAACCGACGACCCTCCATGTTTACAGCCAAGTACAGACTCCGGGAGGAGCGGAAAAAGGTAATGGCCACATACAGTTTTGCATAATAGCTTCCCATTCTAAAGAATTATTACACATTATTATTAAGCTTGTACGCACAGTCGGTCGAACTACTGTCAGAAAACATGCTAACATTTTATACTTGGCAAATAACAAAAAAAGGAAGGTGAAGTGGGTTTCTTCTGATCTGAGTTGCATAATATAGCTTAATGTTTCATGATAATATGGTCTAGTTTATGTCCATAGCAGTTAGTAGTTAGCAGCTCTTATTTCCGATGTATGTGCCTTACTCCAAACTTACTTAAATGCCTTTTTATGCAGCAGTAACCGACTATTTACTTCTTTTTGGACAACTTTTCTTTTGAACTATTTTACAAGAGAGAGAGGAAAAAGGAGTTCAGTGATAAAAGGAAAAACTGGCATTAAATGTTTTACAGAACAGCTCATTTTTCAATGGATTATGGTTCAGTCAACTGTATTAACTACCAGCTACAGAAAACTAGAGTTGTCTTCTCTCACTCACCTTTTTTCTCCTGAAATCGTTCTATGATATGACAGTATGGGTGCACTTTTGTCTTTGCTTACATACAATATATATTTACTCCGGACCATACAACTTACCCAGTATAGTAATGTAAGCATTTCCTCAAAATTATTATGATTCTTAGGTTTTTTCTCAAGAACATAAGTTATGTAGTTTGGTTTATGAGTGTTGTGCACTCTATAACTCATCATATGACCACGCGTTTTTAAGCCTTCATCATCATTGTGTTTGACGTTTTAAAGCCTTCCTGTTTGAATGCTCAGTGCATGAACAACTTTACATAAATTTGTATCTCACTAACCAGAGAAGCCAGCAAAAAACAAACAGACAGTTTAAAAAATGGTATACGAAGTACTGTAACTATACATTATATCTCACTCAAGGACCAATACGTCGAACAAAATGATATGGGAGCAATGTACTTTATCTTCCCTACGTTCATTCTTTTATTTAAATCATTTTTTTTATAAATTCTTTTATATTCTTTGCTCATTATAAATTGTATGATTAGCAGTAATAAGAGTTTTGGGTATGTAATAATATGAAAGTAAATTTCGATCCATTAACATAGCATAATGTGTTGGGAAAAAATAATATATCACCTTCTCTGTGGATGATTATAACTTAACTGGCAACACATATTTTACAGCGCAGACATACATATGCCATTTGACTTTATGACTAATAGACAAGTACACAGTTGAACACACGGCAAACCAAGCCAAGCCACTAAAATGTGTCGTACTTGACTAAAGATGTTCGTAATGTCCTATAACAGTTTTTTATGTTTCTCTTTCTGAAAGCAATTTCAGATGTTTCTTTAAATTCAACTAAAATGAACATTCAAATACACATTCATGATTTTTTCGTAAACTACTGTTAAACTGCGTTCAACCAACCGCAGCGTCAACATCATCAAGACATACTTTGTATACAAATCATCCAAGGAATTTCCTTACGAGACAAGCTATATGTCATAAAGCACTATAATCAGCATTTCATCAAAGAAATATATCTTATTTCGTTTATGGACCTTCTCTGTATATTTTTCAAATATTTTGTGGTAATACATTAAGCTGTAGATAAGTTACAGAAGCACTATATATGTATAATGCGTGAGGTATTTAGTTTTTTATGGAGTAACAGTTTACAAACATTAATATTATGTTTTACATAATCATTACCATCATCATCTTATCATCATAATCCTACAAACCAACTTTACTCCAAGCAACCACCAGTTCATCGATGATAAAAATGGGATTAACGCAAGCCACGAAAAACTTTTTATACGTAATATTAATATTTATCATTCTACTGGTGAATATAAAAAAGGTTTTCTTATTTTTTGGCCTACATAAAAAATGGCGAACGAAAAAGTTTTTGTTCATATGCAAATTATACCTCCATATATTAACATCTATACATGATACATGCTTTTATAATGATATATAACGTATACATATGTACACATATGTACGTGAAAATAAAAAAGAACAAATGAAATCCTTTTTTTTTAGAAAAAGTGAATCTGTTCATAATATACTTTTTTGTAGTAGTTTTGGTGCGTAGTACTCAGAAAAATTATACGAGTGAAAGAGTAGAAGCGTAGCATCATTTTGGTCATCATCATCAAAAATGAACAAGAGAAGATGAAGAAGCTCTGCCTGAAAAAAAGCTGAGAGAGGAAAGAAGATTAAGATTAAAGCTAAGAATGAATCTCTTTTTTTCTCTGCCTGCATTTCATCCTTTTACTAGCTAACATGTTGCCTGTTAATACCAGGCTGTCGTGAGTGTGTGGCTGGCAGAAAGAGAGTGAGAGAGGCAGTGCAGTGTGGTGGTTGTTGGGAAGCGATGGTATTGTAACATAACCACCGTCATCTTGCTTTTGCCCTATACCCTTAAGCATGCTTTCCAGCTTACTTCGTTTTGCTCCCTTGTCGGGTTTTATTCCCCCGGAAAGCTGCAGGCTGCGGCAACAACTACTACTACAAGATGATATACCAAAGAAAAAAAAATGCTTCTGCTCTTTCCTTTCCACTCCCATCATCACTATTCCTTTATAATGATGATGATGATATTAATATGATTCGTATAAAGCAAAGTGTCCTATATAAAAAGGAAAATATGGTGGTGTGGTATACTAAAATGTGGATAAATCTGGAACCTCTCTCTCGGGATTGCAGTTCACACAGCAAACATACATTCATATTATGAGCAGAGATACTCATATCTACACACCAAAACATACAGCTGCCAACTTGAGCTCTAATGGTTTTCTCTCAAAAATAACATTATTTTGTACCTTTTAATATATACGTCCTTACATGTATGTATATTATGGCAGAGGATACAGTGTTAATAATAATGTTACAATGGTATTATGGCTGTTATAATGGTATGTACATTATATGAATTTTTCCACCACAGCCATGGCTTGGCATGCTTGCCACCATCACCATTATTATTACTCCTTGATGGTACGCGTGTCATTTTCATGTCGTTCAAAGTGCCTGAAACAGATAGCAAGGGCAAATGGTGGCAATAACCAGCAAAATGTATTCACTTTAGAGAAAAATAAAATGTGATAATTTTAAGAAATAAAGAAGTAGAAAAAAGAACACAAGAGTTGAAGAAAAGGATAATAGGGAGCGAGAGAGAAATATAAAGAGAAAAAAGTTTTTCTTTTTCGTTTTGAGATATTTCCCCTCACTTCCACCATCTGAACTGTGTACGGAAAAAATAAAATGGAAAAGGAGGAATTTATCTTATTCACTCTTTTCATTCACCACCACCACCACCATCATCAGTTTCTTTTTTCCGAGTTTTCTTCTGTTCTATGCTGCTTGATGACACTACAAATATACGAACTAGTTTACTTTATACTCATATCTCCGGCACTTGTCTTGTTTGTATGGGTTTGGAGTAAAGTTCTCTTTCTTTTCAACTCAATACTCATTTACTTTATTACACTTTACTCAACACTCAACAATATGGAGGTAGACAGTTTACTTCCGGCACGTGACTACTCAAAATAATATAATAATGATGATGGTAACAGAAGAGGTACTTGTATATACACTTATTAGATCAACTTGGAAAAACTAAACTTATTAGATTTATATACACAGTTAACTTGTAAATGAATACAATTCGAGCAATCGCAATTATTGTGAATCGCAAAAAAATATGCTTATCGAAAAAAAATCTTATGAAACAAAAAACATTTCGGAAGAGCGACATACTTTTTTTTAGTTTGATATAATCTTAAGCTCTTGGTAGCAGCGAAAATGTGCTTCCCCTTTCCATTTTTATTATTGGTACTCCTTTTAAGAGATCATCAAAAAGAGCAAGAACACTATAAAAAGTACATCAAATGTTACTTAACAGATTATCCCCTTTCTCGATCTGATACTGATTTGCTGATCATGAGAGATTTTTTTATGCACCTTACATTCCAAACAACATTTCATTATCTGCTTTTCGTTGGAAGATTTTCTTGATGTGACGAACCATCCAACCCTAACATATCATGTATCAAGTGAATTGAAAGGAAAATTCAAGATGGATTTTGGGTGGGTAGTGTAAAAAATAGATAAGAGCTACCAAAAGAAATGGATGTTTTAAATATACGTCTTATTTTAATATGAAAATGATGATCAACGTGATCTCGAAATTCTTTTCCCTCTCTTCAACATGACAGATTGAAAAGAGAACATTTAATTTGCTAAAATGCTTAAAAGCATAGATTTCATGTTGATATGCGCATGATATCCTGAATTAAACAAAAAATCACAAACATCTTGTCATAAATGATAAATAAATAATTTGAAATTACTTGGGCATGCAATAATTTAAGTTGAATAAAATGCTTATTATGATTACTGAGACTTTATAAGCAAGTCGTATAGTTGAATACATGAAGGCATATTTTAATGTCAAAAGAGTCAACACATCATAAAAATAATATCAAGTTATATGAATACGTTTTCTCTTGTGATATCTCTTGCTGCCTACTGACTACTAATCTTCACGATGACTTCATGCACTGCTGACTGACTGACTGACAAGAAAGATGAATAACTTAATGCAGAGATTTTTCTTATTAGAGCTGAGTAGAGTAATAATAAGGGCAAGAATGGAAAAGGGATTAAAAAGTTGGATTACACGTTTTCAATTCCTGTCTTCTCAAATCTTTCCATTCACTTTAGTGTCTTGTTTGCTCTCTTGCTGCTCTACTCCATACTGTTATCACTTTTTTGTCAGTTCAGCTGTTTACATATAAAAAAAAACTCTAAGAAGTTTGAAAAAACTGTTGGCATTCGATAAAAAAGTGTTTTTTGATATTTGTACATACAATGTAAGAACATTTTGTACATGCATGCACACATGATAATCTGGTATAACAGTACAAGATAATGATGATGATGATGTTTAAGTGATACGCATGTATTTAAAGCAGCTAATTATTCGGAAGCGTTTCCTAGTCAAGTCACTGATTTATCCTTGTGTGTGATATCTCTCTGCTGAGTTGAAGGGATCCAACTATTTTTGTAATGAGTGTTTTACTACTCAACTAACAATCATTCTCTCGGCTTGGTGCTGTGTTTGTTTGATAGCTTAAGCTTTGGATTGTATGTTTTGAATGAAGTCAGTATAAAAAGGTAATTAGAAATTCAACCCTTTAGTAAAACAGCTAATCAAAATTCAAGTCTTTTTTTATTTTTCCCTTTTTCCTCCGCTATTGTACCAGCACCTATGTAGCATCTCAATTCTTCCTTTATAAGATTACACTATTTGAAATGTAGCGACTTCTCACTGCTATCATTAGGTATGTACATAAATTTAAATAAATATTAAAGCTCATACACCATACTATAAGACCCGTGCTATATTATGTTTTATGATGTAGATATGCATACCTCCTTCGTGACTTATTATGGTCCTAATGTGAACATGTGTACAATATTAGACTCATAGCCAGCGTAGATTTGGAGTTAAAGTTTAAATGTTTTGTTGTAAAAAAAGTTGGATGGTTGATAAGTAATAATGAAGTTAATAGAGTAAGCACAAGACATACACATATAAGGACAATGTTTTGAACAAAAATGTAGAGAGGTAATGTTACAAAATGAGTTTAAACACAATGTGAGTGCGAGTAGCATTTTTTTCGAATGTGAGATGAGAATTGATGTTCTTAAAGAGAAAAATGTATATTATATTTGCTGACTATAAGGCAAATAGCATGAGATAGATGTTTAAAAAAAAGTGTCTAGATAGATGGATGGATGGGTGGATAAGTACACTACACCATAGCATGCATGCATACACACTAAAAGATGGATAGATAGACGATTTTGTTCGCTTTAGTGAGAAATGAATATGCGCTGTTAGTTTTTATATGCGTTATAATATAGACAGGCATAATATTATGATCTTTGTACATGAGCATCATCAGAGATGAATATAAGAAGAAAAAAATGTGATGAGTTGGGAAGAATTATAGATATATTTATGTGAACATTGTGTGCACATAATATACGAAAAACCATATATGTATATACGATATAAGAAGCAGAATAAAAAGTTATCATGATCCAAGTTTGTTCTTTTTTAGAGTTATAGAGAAAATTTGTAGGTTCCCCTTTTTTCTACTCTGCTCACTACTCACTCACTTGTGCTTCTCTTGTTGAGTCTTCTCCGCCTCACGATCTCGCCTCAGTCATTCGCCTGCTTGTCAGCAGGAGACGAGTTAACAGATGCTTAAAGTTTGACTCGTTTTTCTTCAAAAGTTAATTTTATTTGAAAGGCAGCAAGTGTCTTGCACTTACACTTCTTTGCTTATTCGCTTTATCGTCTACTTATATATATTACATTGCGATTATGCTGCGTATAATATAACTACACAAAAATGCGTAGCAGTGAAATTTTTCTTTTTAGATGTTTTTGAAAATGTTTCTTATGTATTGCTTTGCTGCGCAGAAAAAAACATTTTAGATTTTACTTGTTAGTCAATTGGCAACAGGGAGAAATTACTTTGACATTGTTGGTGTAAGCGAGGGTGCCCTTAAAAAATGGTAATTGTTCAGACATCTATTAAATAACTGTTGAAAATTCTGAGAAGTTGTTATGCAATTTTGGCGTGAGAGCTATTTTTTTAAATGGCTCAACTATGGATAAAAATCATAACATTTTTATGTGGAATAATCCTGAGTAACATGTGATGATCCTAAATTCTTTCGGGAGATTAAACTAGATGTTACATATGAGTTACAGCCACTCCTCCTGTAAATTATCTATTACACTTTTAAGCGATTTGCATACTCGAAATAGTGAAATGCGCATAATGTAACTTGCTTGCTGACTGGAAACAAGGCATGTGTCAAGCCTTGAGATTATGCAGACACACACAGACAACCGCATCATCATCATCACCGCCTATGTTGTGCTGTAGATACGGATGTACAACATGTCGTCTTTCATTCCTTTGACAAAATGACGAATTGAGTCTTTAATACGCGCTTTAAAACTAAAAAGAATGCGCAGTTAATGAAAGCAACATGTAAAAAAGGAAATATTCCATTTAAAACTCTCATGCGTGGCATAAATATATATGTGTGTTAATCCATCCCTTAAAGTATTTAATCTGGGATTTGGAATACTGAGATTCGTTGTAAGGTCAACTGGATATATGTCACTAAAATTGATTTTTAATCATTTTATCAATACATTTCATCTTTGAAAGAAATTACACACGGGGATGCACACAGCTACACATTTCAATTTGGTCCCTTTTATACTCTTTGACCACTTTGTAAAAATATCAGTTCAAAATGGCCCATTCCATGCATGCCTGCATTCAAAACTGAAGTCACGTACACCATTTGTTTCGTTCTTTCCTTTTGGTTGCCCTAATATCCAAATAGAATTCCAAACATTGCAGTCACACCAAAAATACTTTTGTTGAAATGCTCAGACTATATTTATTGTGTTCTTATATAGAATTTTATACTTATAAATGTTTTGTTCTACATCTAATCATATGATGAGTATTCAAGGATAGTTTGCATACCTATAAATAAGTTAACATCATTCAACAACTCAAATTGTAGATAAAGTGGTAGCATATAAAGTGGAATGGAGCAAGAAAAGGAAAATAATAATAATATGTCTAACTACTATTGTGGCACAACACACAACAAAAAGTTGTATTTATAAGGGAGTGAGGGAGATACAATGTACAGAAACAAATAGTCACTGTGCTTTGGTTGGATATGTTGCTCAACGTCATGTTAATCGTAATGACGGCGATCATGATGATGATGATGGCACAATGCAAGACGCACATATCTGACATATCCATCCACAACAAATAGAAGTTTAGAAACAGACTCGCATACCTATATACCTTATTATACTCTCCTCACACAAGTTACATGTTCAAGGTTTAATGAGGCGAGGAGAGGAGTCTTCTGCATCTTATTATGCATATCACCCTGCTTGTATTACTTTTGTCATACAATTCAACAAACGCATAATTTCAGAGAGCGGTTAACAATAAGCAAGAAACTGAGAGACAATTACCAAAACTACCATTGCGTCTGCAATAAGTAGTCAGTATTCAAGAAGTTATCAAAATAATTCACTCCTCGGCTCAGCTAATTCCGAATGAGTGAGCGGTGCTTCAATATTTTATGTAGCATTAACTATTATCAAAGCTACCATAAAAAGTAGTCATCATCATCATGATTATCAGCGTCACCAAAGTAGTTACAACAAAGCGTAACCTCAGCTAGACAGTTTTACTGTTGCAATATTAAAAGTAGAGTTATTGGTGGTGATTGTGTTTTGCAAGGCGTACCATTTTGGCATTTATATTTTTTCAAGTTTAACTTGTACATTTTACACTTTCATTATCAACAGAAGTCATACAGCAGACCAAAAGAAATCATTTTGTCATTATCATCATTTTACTATATTTAGCAAAGTAAATATGCATACATACAAGTTTTGTCTGTAGATTGATGAATGTTGTATGTGGTGTGGTGTAGTTATATTTGTCATGCTCCATTTCCTATTTTGTTTCGCTGGTCATCCAAAACAGCAGACAAAGTAGGTAATTATGTTGGTCACTGGTCACAACTTACAAGTAAATTACCCATTTTAAAAGGTCAAAGGAAGGTTGTTTAAGATGTGCTTCGATATTTTTTTGCATATATGGCTTGTATGTGCGCACAATATAAATCTGTCATAGGTAAACCATGTAACGCTCATCAATCAAGGCTCACTACCACCATCGTCATAATAATCATTATGGTTTTTGCTGGTACAATAACGCATGAATGAAACACAGCAACAACTTTGTAATGAGTTTTTTGTCTGGTGGGGTGGTATTCCGATTATCCTGTTACCAGGAATCGAAGTTAATATTTTACCTTGTGCTTGGCTTACCTTCTTTACACTCAAATGGAAATATGCATAGCGTGTGGGGATGTTATAAGCTATTCTAAATTGTAATATTATATTCATTGTGCATTATTAATCCCGTTGCCACATTACTTGGTTATCTATTTATCATGGAAAAAAATTGTGTTCATTCGAAATGTTATTATGGTAAGGTAGTAAGTATGTATACCAACAACATCGCACACGGATGCTTTTTTGTACTGAAAAGTGAACGGTGAAGTGTGTTGCACGGGCTAAAACAGTTTGCGATGCTGAAAACAATGCATACTTAAATATGTAATAATACGACTTTACAGTTTTCTGCAGTCGCTCTAGCTCAACTCTCTGTTTTTCGGTATACATTCAACCTTTCCGCTAAAAATCTGAAAAGAGCATCTCATTCATTCCTCTCCACTCTTTTCTCTGGCTTTGCTGCAGTAGTTTTCTCTGAATTGCTCCGTTTTGTGCTCGCTGTTCTGTCAAGCAGCCAGTTTAGTAGTCTGACAAGAGAAGTAAAAGCGTGGCTGAATATGATGAATATTTTAACATTTTCATACAAAGACCGTTTTCTGCCACCATACCACCACCACCACCATGTACAATGCTTATAATATTATTATAACCAGCTTACATTGTTCTCTCTCACAAGCGTAAGCTCATATTTCAGGACATTCCATCATCATCATGATGAAATGATACACAGTGTACGTGTATTATTTTATAATACATAATTCATACTCCCTCCTACCTTCATACCTACCGAGCAAATAATGCTACGTTGTTCTTCACTTTATTACAAATACTTTGCTCTTATCTCATCCCGGAAAGATTCATAAATGAACCATGCCGCGAGCAAAGCCATATAAAACTATGTAGGTGTTCGCTTATGCTACAATATCAATAGTAGTGAATAGTGATAGTGAGGTGGTGGCAGAGTGGCATCATAATATCGTACTAAAATGTTGATGATGTATACATAATTTTCCAAACTGTTTTCCTTTCTGTGAGATGAGTGTTGACGACGGTGATCATGATGTGTGTGTTTAAATGAATGCATCGGTGTCAACTTCGGTTGGGTGGTAATTAATGGGGAAATGATCATAAAAACAACATGACAGATAAAAAAGTATCCACAAATGTGTATGAGCATAACCTGTCGTTTTTGTTGTAACAGAAGAGTTAAAGGGTCATCATCGCATCACACAAATAAAACAATAATGATTATAATTATTCCACTCGGAAACGCACTGTTCGTCATTTTATACGCTTACCATTCATTATATGATAATCATTAAGAGCATTTATATCAAAGTTCTGCCGCTGCAGCAGTAAAAAACGCTCTCTCTTCGGCATCATCACCATTTTTCTAAAAAAGTATCACATTGAAGATATTGTAATACTCTTACTGCAGATTTTATGGCAAACCTTCAGAAATCCCCACACACACAAAATCATAAAAATATTTTTATTCAACAACAGTCCAAATTGATATTTTTATTGAGAGAAGAACAATAAATAAAACACATTCCTGATCTGCTGCTGATTGAACACTTGTGTGCGTCCGTCAAAGATCATCATCATCAATGAGTGCCAAGCCAAACCCTATTTCATTAAGAAAATATGAAAATGTAATACACCCAAAAAAATGATTCTGTAACGTACCTCACCAACATTACATATTGCTGTTGCATTCTCTACACATCAAACATCAAATCAATCAACAATATCAGTATCAAATTACAAGTTATACGCGTACCTACAAAATACAATATTTTCCTTGTCGCTTCCTATTGAAAACTCTCAAAAACAGATTTTCAGCTGTTAGTACAAAGTACATATTGTATACAAAATTAATTACTTTAGGGTAACTTTACATCTCCGACTTTGATCACAAGTTCACCTTCCACCTTTCAGTTTCATCTAAATGAACTGATGATGAACAAGCGATCAACTTCATCAAAAAGGCTCTCGCCCTTTATAGTTTATACACTTTTCTGCTTAATAGTGTTACAGCAACATAAAAGCATCAATGGGAAAATATATGAGGATGATGAGGTATGTTCTTGTAGGTAAAATGTTTTTAAAAATCGTGCTCTGCTTTTGGGAGTGGCTCGGGATTGCACTCATAACCACTTCTCCTTACTACTCATAAAGTACAACTACATGCATTGTTGTTTTGTATAAATTATTGACAAAAATATGGTTATTTATTTAAATAGCAAGGTAATACAGAACCATTTAAAGGTATATTTTCATTCCCATGTGTGCCCACTCAATTAACATCGTTTATAAAATTAGGGTTATATTTTATAACAAAAATCATTTTTTACATAAAAGTCATAGCACATAATAGCAAACAATGCAAAACATCCATGTATAATGCGTTATTTATTAAAAGCCAACAAATAAAAGTTTAAAAAGGTGGTTGTGGTAAAATCTGTATGCTTGCTTGCAGTAATAATACCACGATTACCAGAGGCCTAATAAAATACCTCATTCGTGTTAACTATTACCAGTACTGCAGTATTTTAACAAAATATACACTTGATTTACAAACAAGACCTTGTTACTTTTATTTTAACCTAAGGTTCTTTCATCGCTTCTGGCTACAGCATAAAATGTATGTATACCCTAAAGCTGACGGATATTAGTAGGTAATATTTTTATGCATCGCAGTTTGAATAAAAGTTCCCCATAACGCACCACTATATAGTTATCCCTATTTATTACTCACCTGTTACATTCTGCCTTAATTATACCACAAAATTCATTTAAATCCTTTTACTTCCTTCGTGGTAGTATTATTAAAAATGATAATAATCTTAAATTCGAAAAATTGAGTACAAAATTGTCATGCTAGCACATATCACACTTGATGATGAATAGATGCAAAAAACACGTTAAACTTCACCTGTAAAAACATAATTTCCACTACTTTTATGACTATTATTATTACCGCTACAAATGTATTCATTCTATTATCACAAGGCAGACACTGAAGAGCAGCCGCTCAAAAGATCTGTAAATTGCAAATTAACTTGCTAGCAGGGTACAATTTTTTTTTACACATTGTTCACCCATGTAATAGTCCTGCAAATCATGAAGTTTATTAATGTAGTCCTTTACTCCGTCCATAACAATGTAAGTGCGATGCATTAACATTTTTTGACAATCCCAACGGCATGGCAGTACCAAACCATGAACCAAGTAAAATATATTGATGATTATGGTGATCACTGAATAAATGAGTGACTGAAAGGCACAATGAAGTGCCTAAACTAATTATTATTTTGAAGCACACATAAGTGTAACTATGCTGTGATGATAGCGCACATCGTAAATCATCAACATGGTATTTTTCAGCGCTGTTATTACCAGCAGCAGTGTTATCTGCTCAAAAAAATGAGATTCATCATGATCATCACATTCATTTATCAATGAGGATTTAGGATGATGTGATGATCAGTTAAGGCAAAATACATTTTCTACCAAAATCAAGCAAAACAGCTCATCATCGTGATCATCATATCAAAGTATCATAATGTGGCATATTACCAGAGATAGAGACAAAAGAACAACTTCAAGGCCTTTTTTTGACTTGGTGATTATTTTGTTGGTGTGTGTGTATATTTTCTTTCGTCGTTCGTTACATACCTACGTGAAACTATTTTACTACAAACGTTATAATATATAACACATTGTTGCTCTTCTGTGTCACACGACGAGCATTTAACATTCTCGTGTTTCATTGAACGCTGCCCCAAGGCTTTTTATTCACTTATTATTATTATGATGCTCCGCTCTTCTGTGATGCCCACAAACAAAATGATAATCATTGCCGCTGCTGTCCACAATATTTTATTACAACTACAGATTTTTTTATATCATGTTGTGGTGATGGTCACAAGGGTAGCAGTAGAGTAGCATAAAATAAAGTTTGTTTTTTGAGTGTACGAAACTTGATCAGAACAAGGAGAGATTTAAGGGGAAGATTCGATTTAAAATACAATGGGAGAGTCCCAAAATTGGAAAGTTTTTGCTTTATTCACAGTCATCATCGTCATTATGAACGTGAGGACTACATGCATTGCATCCTTTCAGCTGTTCTTTTTTCTGCGTACAAAAAATATTAAATGAATACTTTTCTGTAGAGATACGATACATTGTATGATGCGTGGGCACACGAGCAAGCACATGAAATGAATGAACAGAAACGTCGCGTCGCAATGGTTCTAGGAAAGATTTTATTGTTAAAAAGACTAGTGTTGAGCATTCATATCAACAACCATACGTGTACGACTTGTGAATAATATTAAAATGTGCCAGAGAGGAAACCCGATGTGGCACTTGTGGCAAAATTATCAATGTGAATAATATAGTAAGTGATAATAATCTTTCTGGCAGTGACTGTGAACGGACTGCATTGTCACAAGATGATGTTGATGAAGATGATAATGGTAAATAGTTTTTCTTCTTGTGTATATACTGGCGTTTACATGTGTGAATTTAAATACAAAAGTAATTTCTCCTTCAGCTTTTTTTTTGCTGCGGCGGATAGTATCAAATGAACCCTTATGTTCTACTAAACAAATACCGGCTTGGTGAACAATTTATAAAATGATACGCAATACGACCACTACTCGAAACAAACTATTAAAGTAAAAAAACAAAGTATATTTTCGTTCAGTTTTTAATTCATTCGTTTCAGTTGTTCGCTCGGTAGTGTGCCCACTTCTCCCCTTTTCAACATAAATGGACCGATGATTATTATTGCGATATTTAACTGCATGCATTTGACATGAACCACAAGTATACATAGGTATTACACATACGTAAATATTCATATTATATGAAGAGATCAAATATATTTATAAGCTAAACAGTGTGAGACTCATTAACGTTTTTATTTGCTTTTGTCTTCACCACACAAACATATTATTTGTGGATATTAAACTGTAATAAACGAAGAGTACTTTTTGTGCATTTCCTTTTTGTTTTTTAAGAATATTAAAATCCGTGCCAACTGCCAAATGTCTATATACATATATCCCATCGTAAAAACAAATTAACCATGTATAGCAACAAAAAACGTTTTGTGCACCTGAGTAATGTATAAAAGTATGATCATGATATATCATCTATGTAGTTATATACGAGTATAAATTAAATGGACTCCGTCGCAAACCGAAGCACACAACATGCATTTTCTGCTTATTATGTTATTTTCATATTGCACAAAGAAACACTCAGGGCAAATGCCATATTTCAACTGTTCACGACGAAAGACTTTTATGTGCGGTGGTCGCTTTATTTGCGTGCATTTTTGAAAGTGTTGAGTTTTTGTTGTTGTTGTGGTGGTTGGTAGTACATGCTCTGGTGCTGCTTGACTCGGTGCTCCTTTTATTGTGGGTCAAATAAGCATTGCCATTTTTTCGCATTTGATAATGTTTTATTTATTTACACTTTTCAACGCTGGCCTATACAACAAAAAATCGTCTGTTTTTGATAAATATGCTTGAAAAAGCAGGAACACAAGGCGGTGCATGCTAACAATGCTCTTTTGATAGTGTAATATTTTACTTGAATGCCAAGTTTCGGGCTTTCTCCAGAAACTGGTTTATTTTAAAAAGCAAAACGTCACAAGTCGCCCCATGCGTATTGCACTGCATACAGCATACCACCACACATTATGATAATGAATGCATGTGATGTTTTTGTGTGAGTAATATTTTCCTTCAACTCGGTTTGGCCAGCTTATTTTTTCCATGACCCCATTATTACTAGCCGTGTTTAGTCAAAAGAGCGCAGCAATTCATCTTTGTTGTAATAGAGCTAAATATATTTTAGGAATATGTTGTACATATTTATTTTCCAGGCATAGGCTAATAAATACAGAAGAGCAAAAGAGCAGCACAAAGTAGCAAAAACGATGATTGTGGTGGTTTTGGTCTGATGGTGGTGGTGGTGTAGTGGTTGGTTTCGTTTTAGACATGCAAAAGACGCATATATGATATTCCACATTAGACACGTACCTAAATATTTTACTTTATGTGTATGCTTTTTGGGTTGTGCTGATGACATGGCATCAATAGTTTTTGCGATTTATTCATCTCTGTTCTGGATTAGTAAAAACACAATGGAATAATACCACAAACATTATATCGTTTTACATTGCTTCGGTGGTATCGGTATCCTCATCCGCGTTACCGTAAGTAAATAGCCAAATTCTATCATATTATATCTAACCGGATGCCCACACAACTAATGTAATCTATTATCTAAAGAAAAGGAGATACATAAGAAATTTTCACATGACATATGATGTCTTTTGATAGTAAAAAACCTAGCAAGCCAGCAGCAAAATTACAATTGTGCGTCAGTACAATGAAGAAAAAAATTGTTTGAATTTTTATATGTTTGCTTGTCTCTGGTCACAAAAATATATCACAGTATAGTAACATATTTACTTTAATTTTTGGAATGTATTACGCTCACAGTGCGAAATACTTAGTATCAGTGCGATATTGTTGTTTTTGTAAATCAAACCTATTTGCTTTGTGCTAAACACAAGTTGGAATGATACCATATTAGAATCAGTATTGAAGTATTAATTTTTAAAGAAACTGCGTCACCATTTCCATTTCGCAACAACAAGTTTATAGTTAAGGTATTACATAGGAATACCAATACGTGACTGACCTGACGTCACCATCATCATCGTCAACCCGCATCGCAACGCGGTAGCAATCCAACGTAACAACTATCCATCCGTGTACGAGTACACTTGTAATATTATGCTGATGTTATGTGTGTGAAGTATAAAAGTAATAATCGTAAAGGATATGTTCACTGTTCATAATGCTTCCAATGTCAGATTATGTAATTCATGATATTATGGAACTTCGTGAATGGTGCGTGATAAATATGTGGCAACTCGATTTTTTTCAGAGAAACAGAAATAGAGAAAATATAACTTTTACTTATGTCATAAGGATATAAGAATGAAAAGCATAAATTGCTTAAGGAGCAGAAACATTGAACGCATGCAATGCTTTGTGTAGCTTTTGGCCAGATAACCGTTTACGTAAACGTATAAAGCGTACATAATGGGTTTGCATTCGCTTCGCAAAACTGAGGCTAGAACCCATCAAGTGTTTCGAAATAGACTAGTCAATAATTAAAATTAACTGAACATTCTTTGTACATTTATATATCTAACCTTGTGAGCATTTTATGATACAGAAAAAAATAATGATTACATTTGCTCATTGTAGTATCTATGTAAAATGGACAAAGGAATAAACAAATTGCATAATGGAAAGGATAAACGAAGGTCAACTCTTCTACTTTTTGTATCGTGTACCTGGAAGATTCTGATTTTCAAAAAAATAGTGAAAACTACCTATATTTATTGTAGCTACAGGATTTTACTTTCGAGGCATACATTGTATGTATTACTATGTCCTCATCAATACCAAAATACAAGTCAGCTCGATGTGTTTCTCCTGTATCGGAGCGTATATCATCCGTTCATAATGTTAAAT
>JAQFZH010001336.1:0-22164 GCA_034695485.1 Entomobrya nivalis
TTAAGCAAGGCCTCCTTTTTAAACTACTTCGAAGTTTTAATGACAAACTTAACGAATTCGATTTTACTTATAAATCCATAAATACTTTTAGATTTTTTTGTACTTGCAATTTAGTGTACTCAGAAAAAATTGTCCGGCAAAACGTAAAATGAAGTTGTTTTATAAATTTCGGAAAATTTATTTTCTCAGTTATATGCTTCGAAATCCATTATTGTTATTTATCCAATATTGAAAACTATTCAAATTATGTTTATCTGTCACAGAATATGAGGTTTGATATCCAGAATGGAGTTGGCATTTTTTAAAGTAAAGTTAAGTAGATTACCTTTTTCGTCTTGTAATGTGTTGATGTAAGCCTAAGCAGCAAACTGATCCAAAGCTAAGTTTTTAAAATTAGCGTATGCTGGTGATTAGGTGTAAACTTTACAAAACGAGGGTAATGAACAGAGTTATTATTTCAGTCAAGGCATAATTTCCCACAAACTAATCTTTTAGCTCATTTCCCTAAATTTTGACATTTAAGGTCATAAAAAAGAGAATGTGAGTTCAAAATAAATTCATGGCAACATTCGTTAAAACAAAATCAATACATCTCATTTTAGTTGGCTTCATTATTTCCATACTTTTTATTGATTTTGAACTAGCATATTGTTTTTCTAACCCATTTTTTAATAAACCACTGAACATTTATAACAGTAAATGTTGCAATCTAACTTGGAATAGTATAAGTCCTCAAATAAAAAAATACATACATATATATCTATAAATCACCATAAATGCTACCGCTATTCTCATGGATACTTATGGGGCAAAGGATACCTTAGTACACGCGCGCGCGTGCATTGGGGCAAATATGGGTACAAAAAAATCAAATAATTTTGACTAACTTTAGATGTCTTATTAATTTTCTGATAAGCATCTAAAATATTAAATCGCGTCCAACATCATGTCAATTAGATTTGTTAAAAAGTTTTTGCAAACTTGATCATTGATTTGAAGAAAATGGGTTGTCATAAATTCTAATAGGAATACAGGCTTTAGCAAAAAAAATATCAATAAATACTTTCTAGTCTCTCGGGTGGATTTATAACTTAAGCATACTTGCTTTGCATCTCGATTAATTTTCCAAATCAATAAACTCCACATTTTATAAAATCGAGATATTATGCTTAAAAGAAAAAATTATTGGGATAAAAGCAAGTGTCCAACCTCTCAGCAATAATATTAACATTAAGATAGGAACGTCTGCATAAACTTTAATTAGTATCCACGCTCCCACAACAGTTTCCCAAAATCCGACTGCTATAACAGTTGACCACAATTCCAGAAGACTTGAACCCATGTATATACTAATTATGATTATACCTTGAAATTGCAGCAAAATACTTTTATTGTAGCCATATCGCATATTTTTGTGTTTAGCATGTTTCTACACTGGAAATAATAAGTTAACAATATGATTATTGTACACATGCATATATTTTATCTGGTTGACACATATGCATTTGCACACGACCTTGACCATGAGTTGCAGTGATGCACTGCGTTGCAATTTTAGCTTTAATCCACGCTTGCTACAGAAACATATACAATATAACAAACATACAGTTTGTTTGATTTACAGTCCAATTCAAGCATACTTACACATGTATGTCATACCAATTTAGTGATCTCCAATTCAAACAAAGTCTCTTATATTTTTACAATTCAAATATATGAAAATACCGAATACTTTCAATCAAGTTTACTTTTGCCTTACATATATACCACTGTGTTAGTAAACAGTTCCTTTGACAAACTAGACAATGATATGGTTATAACAAGCAATGATTTTATAAAATGCATGTGTAGTGTTTTCAGAAATAGGGGCTAAGTGGTTCTAGCTAAGATATTTGTATATATATTAGATAATTGAGGTCTAATGTAGAAATAATTTTAAAACACTAAACGTAATTGCTAACAGGCTTTTATTTAGTGGTTACAGAATTTACGTAGCTTGTAAAAAATAATTACAAATATTTCACTTAATGAAAACCTTGTAGACAAAGCTAACACTTTACCATCATCGTAGTAACTATGTCTAAATATTGTTTTCGATATGAAAATACACTGTGCCGGAAGTATCTTTTTTATGATTGTAAGAACGATCAAATGTCGGTATTTCATATAACATCAGAGTAAAAGTTAGAAAACATGCATCAACGATATAATTAGTATAACATGATATCAGTCATATGACCCGGTTTGGTGAAGCTTTGCGTAATAAATAACTTATATGTGACTCATCGACGTCATACAACTGCTTCATGAGCTGCGCTGAAAGTGATTCAATGTTTTGCAAAGAAATGGAAATAGACTGGATAAAAAGCATGCTGCAAGCCTTTCTGGTTTTTGATGAGTCATGATGTTAACCATCTTTAAAGGCGTTAAGCTCTAATATTATCTGATACTGTGACGGCACTGCTTTACCAACGTTGATGAGTATTCCTTGGATTGTGTAAACATTATATTATTTTAAGAGTTATAGTAAAAATATACTCTACCCTAACAAACTACAAAGTATCCAGCATCAACCATAAATGTTCTCTGTAAGTGAGTGATCCACTATGCATAGAAATACACTGGAGCATGGTTTAACAAGTGCACATTATGCATAAAGTTAGTATATTTATACAAGATATATTTACAGATCACCTTCTAACAAGTCATGTCAAGACATGAAGAAAACACGAAGATGAATCTGAATGATGGCAACTGACAACCCATGATATGTAATGACATGTAATCTTAATCTGATATCAACATCTGTAACCCATGTAACCGTTAAATGACCGTTATTCCACAACTATTGAGTTTAAGACCATGGTATCTTGACAAAGTTTGATCACAGCACGTTTATCTATCGATTGGCGCAATAAAAAAAATTGCCCATTTAAAATGCAAGTAACCGTCAATTAACCGTTTCTCCTGTACCGTTAAACCGATTTGGCTGAAAATGTCTATCGATTGACCCCTTGACCTGAGGAGTCTGTGTACCAAGTTTGAAGAGAATCGGTTGAAGGATGTCCAAGTTAGAGCGCCTACAGACAGACAGACGGACAGACCAACTAAAATTATAACTACGATTTCATCTTCGTAATAATTCATATATCTACGTTCCAAGTAAATTGGTATTATTCAAGTTATACGACTAGATAATGTTTGTTCTTCTGTAACTCCAGAGATGATTTTTATCTTCATTTGTTTTGCAAGCATTTATTCACAGTCTGAACTCAAATACGTGCTACAGACTGAAAAAATTGACGACTTAAGTGATTAAGTATTAATATTTCCCAATTTGTGTGTACTTTACCAACTAATAAAATATAAAGCCCTAAGTTAATTCTAGTATCAAAAGAATAAGAACAATGCATTGTTTCTTCAAACTAAAGTTGAATCCCTTATGGTTCACTACTTTTCTTTTGATTTCACTTGTTAACCAATCATTGGCTACAAATTGTGAGTGGTGAGGACTTCCTTTGTGCTCGTGTCACAAAAACGCGCGAACAAACATTAGCTGTATTCCATTCGGTAAGGTTTGGATCATTTCAATTTTCTATAAAATTACACACATAAATTTAAACGCTCAAATTAAAATATGGTTTGTTTTATTCAGATCCAAACATGAAACTGATATATTCCAGTCAAAGCCAAATTCTATCAACTTCGTTTCAAGACGAGGGACCTGAAGCTTTCAAAACAATTCCAGATGGTACTCCTGGCTTCATTGCCTCCGACGCCAGAAACGATGCTGTATTTTGGAGTGATTATGCTAGTTATCAAGGAGCGATTTACAAGCAATCTATAACAAATAATTCAAACGATGTTGTGGTGGACTCAAATGTGTATAGTCCAGTGGGGGTGGCTTATGACTGGATTACAAATAACTTATACTTTGCAGACACAAAGTTAAACTTCATTGCTGTCTGCACGCAGAACCCAACCAGGTGCAATATTATTCTCCAAGATGACTCAATCAGGCCTGTAGACATAGCCTTACATCCCAACGAAGGGTAAGTGATTGGTATTTTCACCTGGCATAGATTCATAAAATTTAATTACTGGCACTATAGGAAAACGTTTACAGGATTTTGCTGGCAACGCATGAGTTAATTAATTTTGATCATAATTGAATTTCTGGTTTTTAAAGAATTATGTTTTGGGCTGACACTGGAGAAAACGGAGGGATAAGAAAGTGTGCTATGGATGGGACGGCATTGACAACAATACATCCAATTGGAAGGTGATTGCAAAAAAATATAATACAAATTTTAGCCGAGTTTACAGATTAACTGGGATACTACTATTTTTAACATTTCGTCTAAATAGTATTACATACTGGGACCAGAATGGACTACAAACGAATGAAAAAGTGCTTCCATATGGCTTGACGATCGATGAACACTCCTCCCGAATTTATTGGACGGACCCAAAAAATGGCAAAATCGAGTCATCAATGTTTGATGGAAGTGACCGCCAATTAGTGAGAAATTCAGTGAATGCATTTGATGTGGATGTTCTAGGTGACTTTGTCTTTTGGAGTGACCTTTCAACTAAAAAAATTATGGTACAGTAAAATTAAAATTAAAACTTAAATTCATAATGACTTCTAAATATTTGACACACCTTTTCTAAAAAATTGAAACAGAGTGCAAATAAGTTAACAGGAGAAATTGCACCTAATATCATTGTGGAACGACATGCCAAAAACTTAGCTGGATTTTCTATAATGCACGTTTCAAAACAACCTATACTAAGGTCCAATCCCTGTAAAATTTTACAGTGTTCCAGGATTTGTGTGTTGGCTAATTCTACTGCTAGATGCCTGCCCAATGAAGGTATGTTGAAATATAATCGTAAGTTAAATGCTAAAAGCAGGTGGTGCTTTAAAGAATTGTTATATTGCTTTTAACACATATAATCTACTAACATATTAATGTAAATGTACATGTCACTTTTAATTTGATGCAGGTGGTGGTGAAAGTGACAAACCAAATCTGTATGTGGCTTATAGAAATAAGCTCCTTGAAATGTCTATTAATGAAGTTGGTCGTAATATTTTAAAGGAAATTCAACTTCCTAATCAAATAACTGCTATCAGCGCCGTTGTTGGAAATCCCATAAATCAGACTTTAATCGTTAGCGACTCCGTTCTAAGGCAAATCGTTGAAATTGTACCTACAGCAAATGGGTCCAAGAACTTCACTGTGTTGGTTGATGGGATTGAAAATGTTCCCTTTATTGCAATAGGTAAACTAAATACACATTTACGCGAAAAATTAGTAGTTGATTTTTCAAAAATGTGTCCTCGTTTTCAGACCTAATTAGCGAAAATTTAATATGGATTGAAGAAGACAATGGTACAGTTGAAGCAATGTCCTTAAGAACCCGCAGGAAATATGCTATAGAAGCAGATGCGAATAACGTTCATGATATGTTTTACAGTTCTTCTAAACGGTATGCAATGCAATTCTACTCCTAAGTTTAAAAATGTGGTGGCATTTTGGGTTGTATTATAATTTTAAATTTCTTCTTTTTTAGAAAATTGTACATCTCGAGGAATACTGAGGTTGGTGTGACAATTGAGGAAATTTCCTTAGGAATACCAAGTTCTAAAACTTCATTTGTACCATCTCTTCAATATTCTGGACGAATAAAGCTGTCTTACGATATTGAGAACCATGAGATTATTTTGTAAGAAGTTATAAGCATAAACTTGACCCAATTTTCGTGTTCTTTTACAGTAACTACAACATATAAACTGTTTTCAGTGTAACCAATGTTGGTGCTGACGTTGTCGTTGATGGCATCTCGAATTTCTCAACTCAGAAAAACGTCATTGGAAGATATCTTGGTAATTCGGCAACAGATGTTATTTCAATTTATAACAAACTCTTTTGGGTAGATAATAGTTCAAATTTGAGAGTTCTTAGTCAAATTGGTACGGACTACTTCCCCTCCAAAATACGCATCGATGACGGTTCAGCACGCAACTTTGGTGGAAGAAAATTGTTGGCATTTATTAATAAGATTAATTACTATCAAATAAAAAGTCGTAACTACCATGAATGTTCGCCACTGAACGTGGATGGTATACATTGCGAACATATATGTTTACCTATTGGCTCGGAACATTTAGGCGAATGTAAGTGTTCAGCTGGATATGATTTGGGCATTGATCAAATATCGTGCACCAGACAAGTAGAGTTGAATTTAAATGTCACGAATTCAGAACCAGAAAAGGAAACAAATTTATCAGTTCCCGTCTGGATGTGCATATTAATTTCTATTGTCTGTACCCTTCTGAGTGGTACTGTTGTATATTTAGTAACTTTTTGGTGGAAAACGCGGAAGTTTCCTGATTTTGTTACGGAACCTTTTGTTCGTTTTACCAGTAAATAAATGTAAGTAACTATGTTCAACGGAATGGTAGCAATTTATGTTAACCTGATTAGTTAAGTAATAAACATAAGGAAACTGGTGTTCTCACAATACTATAATCTTGACTCATGTTAGTTGTTAAATATTTAATAATTAATTCCAGCTTAACGATATTTTTATACCATTTTATTAATCAAAATATATCCTATTTTTTAAATTAAGTTCAATTTCTGTATAACCTTATGTCACTTTAAAAAGCATTCAAAATAATGTAAATTCGTTTATATATAAAATTGTGTAAGAAAATTTATATATTTACTTCACAAATGTTTAAGAATATGCTTATCAAAATTGCTATCAGTTTATCAGATATTATTATTATATTCAAGCTATAAAAGTATTTATCAGAAATTAGAAACTATGGATTGCCATGGTTTCATTTTGTTGATGTTTATTTTTTAAAGTTCAATGTTTTCCTAGATAAAATTAGGACGATATAACAGCTTTGTTTTATCCTCATATCACTATTACAACTATGTACATCATTTCGATAAGATAATATAATGGGGCTGACATTACATTAATTTCTTTTCCTGCGATTCATTGTAATTTGTGATGTGATGTAATTTAAAGTTACTTTTTAAAACACGATGTCTCAACAGCTTGTAAATAATTCTTGTAATTTAAAAATAAATACGTCAAACTAATTTCAACATTTGAAGATAAGACAAATGTTTATTTATTTTCAATCGTCTTACGCACTGTGGCTTGCTTGCGCACTATCGTCAAGCTTGATAGGCTTTAGTGTACAATGTATCTGTGCCATCTTCATATTTTCTTGGCCTTGAACTTAACCCATATTCTTGTTGCATTTGGATGCAATATGAGGAAATGAAACATCAAATTCAGCTCATTAAGCAATCTCGCTATGGACGCTATATGTATACATTTTTTATTTCAAGAAAAGTCAATAATCTTAAGTGAGCGCGCTGACTTTATACCCATGTTGTAAATAGCATGCTTACATATATATCCCCATATCGCTAATTGTAAGCTTAGTCAAGAATACATCATCTTACTTGTTTACAAAAAAGGATGTAAGGAGCATGGATTTATAGATATACCAAAAACGTTTTATTGGGAGTATTCACAAACTTATATGAAAGAGTTATATGCTTAATTTATTTATGTGCTTTACTTTGATATAAGACAAATGTTTATATTTGAAGCGATGTATTGTCCTGTTTGTATTAAACATTCGAGATACCATATATATAATTTTGGCTGTAAGATGAATTACCTACCATTGAAATGAATCTTATTATAACTTTCCTGTGTATCTTGAAAACGTTTTCTACAAAAATATAAGGAATATGGGATGTATGTGATCATGAATGCATTCATGAATTATGTATGCGTATTAGTCAGTTATCCAGAATGGTCGTAGTGATGTTGGACGTACATGTACGTATATAATGTAAAGAACTGTAGGTTATAGAATAGCAAAAGTGATCGAAAACTCTAACACTTTAACAAATATTTAATGTGATGTAATGAGATAACCAATATAATATGTCCACACGACTTATATTAGTTTTTAGTGTAATTAGGTTGTGAACTTTCGGATTATTAAACAAATAAACTCAATTCATCAATGGATAAAAGATTTTGAACTAATTCTAAAAATGACTTGAGTTGGTGAAATATTCGAGCAAAAGTTGGTGTTATCGTTTTGTTATCCTTTTGGCAGCTAATCTATTCCGAGAAGTTTTCTTAAATTTAAGTAAGCCCCCAGCCACCAGGCTTATTAATATTATTTAAAATACACTTGAAGATAATTGTAGTTTAAAAAGTGATACGATAGTCATTTTGAGTAAACGTAATCATGAAATATTAAATTAAAGCATAAATTGTTATTTTTAAGCAACAGAGTTGCCGTTAATTTTCCAGCATGTCCACCATATCTACCCCATTGTCCCCAACTGCAGTTGGACTAGAATGTCCAGTGTGCCTGTTAATTCCAAGAAAGGAAATTTATCAATGTGCAAATGGCCACTCAATTTGCAACGTTTGTATGATAAAAGTCGCAATTTGTCCTACCTGTAGAGTGGCTATTTCCGGTTCTAAAATGGGCAAAATTCGGAACCATTATGCAGAAGTCCTTCTTGATACAATGAAATTTCGCTGTCCTTGGAAAGAGCAAGGTTGTGACGTTTTGGTTGCCCGTGATCAACTTTCCGAGCACGAAAGGTTTTGCAATTACAGGTAGGAATATTTTTATTCGGCAAGTTTTTGCAAATATTTTTGAAGCTTCAAAATTTAAGCGTTTTATTATCTTCTGTTTGACAGAACATTGAATCTGTGCCGCTATTTCGAGCGATCTAAACAATGAGAGTTTCAATTTTCAACTTTGGCCCTCAACAATCCTTCTAAAGTTGATGAACTACTGGCTCACATGGAATCCGCGCACAATTATTGTGTAGTAGAACCATTGCTGTGGAGCTCAGAAACGATTATTTACTATGAGTTTGAAAACTTTGTAAGATGTCCGACACCCAGTTTTCTAAACATCGTGGAAAAAAGTCTGCGGACGCCTTCGAGGGACATATTTGTTCTGTTACATACTTTGGAAAAAGATGATCAAGACCAGATGTTATTTTCGCTAGCATTTGCTGCACTGACGTCAGAAGACGAGGGACCGAGTTCTACAATCAAAATAAAAGTCTCGATAACAGCTCAAAAGAGTCCTGAGGTTGCTGAAGTTTGGGGTAATGAATGCGTCCCCGATATCACCTGGAAAATGAAACCAATGGACGCACCAAAACTTTGGAAGTTTTTGGAAATGCCAGTTGAAAATCGGCCTTCGTTTCCATTTACACTACCTGTTTCGCATCTTCGGAAGCATTTTGTGAGCACTGATGGGAAAATGTTCGTTAAATTTTCATTCCATAAGTAGAAACAAGTTGTGGTGAGTACCGACGCTTTGAGGTTTAAATGTATTTTTTCACGTTTTGGCAAATTGATTGCGGACAGTTTTGAAAGAAATATACATAAACAACTCAATAAAATGTTCCCTTGGCCAGGTGACGTAGAGGCCTTTTATTTTAGCATTCTCAATTGGATAGAAAAATTTAACAAATTTGTTTGATGTTCTAAAAAGAATTTATAATGTTTGACAGTTTTAGTATACACTTCGCACAAAGATTGTCATGCAATTTTGCGCACTGTATTAAGAAGTTTTGATCTTTTCCAGTTTGAAATGTGAGTTCATTGCCTAAAAACGACGGTGTTTTTAAAACTAAACCAAAATTACTGATATACATAAAGGTATAATATAATACATAGTACACCTTTTTTAATTATTATTATTATTCATGTAATTGCTTCTGTTTAATGTTCCAATTCAAAACAATTAAAAATATGGATTGATTGTATTACCATAATATGGTATAAAAAATGGTACTTGTGATATGATATAATTCAGAGGCTAGGTATTTTGGAACCCATGTAGTCATAAGGCGTAAACTAAGGACAATACCAAATAAATCCAGTAATGTAGACATTTATACTTGCAGTAGCAGTGGTGCATATTCTACTGTTACATTAAAGCAATATTAATAATACTAAGTGTTGCATTTTGTGTAATAATGAAAAAAGCAGAAATATATTTTAAGCTGTTTTAGAACGACTTCATTGCAAATGCGTGCATTTATTAATATAAATTGAACACTCACTTGTAAGTTTGTTTATAAAATTTGTTGTACGAAATATGAATATTGTTGAAGTTTAGTGGTATTTAAATGTTAATTTGTACATGTAATCATATTGTGTGATAACCGAGGTTTTAAAATAGTGTGCTATGAAAAATCTTTCAACATTAGTATGCTCTTTTGTTCGCAAAAAAATGGACTATAATAAACTAGACTGCAGTCAATTTTTTATATGAAATATACTCATTTGTTTCTCACTGAAATAACTCGGATACACCATCAGTTATCAACACATAAAATTCAGCCTTGCCAGCAATTTGATATATTCCATTACATTGCATTCAAAATACTCCAGTGTAAGTCAGTACACTTCATTGATCAAACCGACTTTATACATATGCTATATATTGCATGGTTACAGATAACTACGTGTCGCTTTTTATGAGTTCACTCAAGAAAACAGCATTAAATGTACATACAAAAATGGAATCTTTAAATTTCTTTCTTGATTATCTAACAAACTTACATTTATTGTTACACCCAAACTTGACTACTTTTTATAGGGTGTATTCACAAATCACATATGAATAGCTATTCATACGCCTTGCTGCTGTAATAGAAAACTTTGTTGCAAAATTATAAGATTTTATGATTCTCAAGATTCTCCTTTGTAAACATACATACCTTTGCAATGACATACTTATTTTGGGTATTAAACAAAGTAGTAATTTAATTAATGTATTTATTCCTTCTTGGAAAAATACATGCAAAAAGAAACAGCTTTAGAACAATATGTTGCCAACTTTGATAAGTTATTCACTAGATTTTAAATTATATCCTACTGTCTATTAAAATAACTTTCAAGTTGGTTTTTCATAAGAGCTGGCTCTATAATATTTGCCAAAATATTTGACTGTAGGAAAATTATATTACTCTAGGATTCTATTATTCTAGGAAATTATAACAGTTAACTTTTTTAGATAAATCAACGTTACGCCCGTTGCTCATTCATATGGTAATGATCTTATAACATTTCTTAGCAATATTTTTAATCTTTCACAGATGTGCATGGGAAGTATATACGTCCAAAGTACATTTCTTTAATTCATGTAAGTAATTGTCGTGCTTTGTAAAAGTTCTAAACTACAGCTTAATATTTGTTCTACTTGCAATTTATATGATTTACTTTAGGCATAAGTTTAATTTCAGGGGGCGTGAATAAAATATACGGACAACGTTGTCTTATCTCGACCAAGTCCAGCTTGTCCAGCAATACCTATCATGTTACACTACAAAGCTTTGATCTTTTTTTGATTAAGTAGTTTTTTGTTAATGCCAAATATGCATGTTGTTTGTACACCCTCTGATGTTACGACTAATATTATAGATATACACCACTATACCAGTGTTTTGTTGCCAACTGCAGAATTGGATGAATACGAGCATAAGAAAGAGATTAAGCTGAACTGTTGCTTTTATAAAATGGACATATTTATGAATGTATGTGACTTGTTATACACGTTATTTATACATTTATAAATGTCTACACAGTTTTGCACGGATAAATCAGTTGAGCTGGACAACAAAAAGTATATGGACATGCGATTTTTATATATGTTCTAGACCTTTTGTTTTCCAGTAATTTATATCAGCGCCATTTTACAATGTACACTAATATGGGCAGATATACTTTGTAGCTGCTCACAAGAACTAAAATCATTTTATCGGTGCAAAGATAAATTAACTGTTCATTGTCTTACATTTAAAAGTGTACTAAGCTTTTAAAAATACGGACTGTATTCTTTTTACCGTCAAGATTCCCATCTTATAACTTTCTTTGTCGAAAGAAAAGTACAACAGTTTATTTATACAATTTGGTTTTAAAACAAACTTCCATTAAATATTTACACCAGAACGTTAAACCAACCAAAGTGGTGATCCATCTTAACCTAAGCTGAATACTTTTCCAAACTTTATAAGAACCATGGACTCCATCATTATTGGAAAGGGTAATTTTCAATTTTCCAAATACAGAATTCATTCATATGAATATGATTATTCGTTCAAATTTAAAAACGTTTGCACTTTGTAATGTTTAATGATTTAGGTTGCAGCTTGGATACAATTTTCTTTAAACTACTGGAGGCTCCTGGGATAGAAATTCACATAAAATTATATCCCAAACTTGCTGAGTCATTAAATACACCAAAGGAACAGCTGCAGTTCTTAGGAAACCGACAAACTCATCGCGAACTAACCTACGAACAAGTTATCTTCCAACTTATACAAGAGTGGACCTGTCGAATGGATAACGGAGCAACTTTAGATGCATTTCTGGCTGCTTTATGGAGTATTGAATGGAACGAGATTGCTAGTAAATTAAATATGATAAAATATTTAGACCAACCAATTATTATTTTATTTAAATCCATTGTGAACATTCATTGTTTTTCAGCTTTCCTTTCAACTGAACTTCAAAAAGAAGTTATTCAGCTTGACTCCTCTTCCAGTAAGGTCAAATGGGAAACTTGTGGATCCATTAAATATGACAAGTCCCAAATCCTAGGCAAGGGTAGCTTTGGTACGATAGTTTACCAGGGCATTTGGAACGACAGGCCTGTAGCAGTAAAAAAGCTAATATTTGGTATCACCCACGAAGATATGCTTTCTTGCGAGAAAAACGCGCTATTAGACTACGACGGCCACGAAAACGTGATCAAGTACTACTGTGTTGAAAAAGTGGAAGGACAACAAGTACCTGTTACCTTTATTGCCCTAGAACTTTGTGACATTACCTTGAGGAACTTGGTGGAAGACAAGACATGCATTTCAACACCAGTTGAGCCCATGAACATTCTACGACAGACTACTACTGGCATAGAATACTTGCATACCAATGGAATCATTCACAGAGACATCAAACCGGAAAACATTTTGTTGGTGGTTTTACCTGGTAACGAAGTAAGGGTTAAAATATGTGACTTTGGAATATGCCGAAGAATGCCGGATAATGCAACAAGCGTCACGTTAGGAACAAGCTCAGGAACACCTGGATATATGGCACCTGAGATTCTCCACCTTTGGGATAAACAGGGAGACCCAATGAAATCAAAAATGGTAAGTTTTTTAATTCAGTAAATTTCTTAATACATTCGTGTTTTTTTAAGTAGAACATGTTAATTTTTGATTGCGCTTTCAGTCACGAGCAACGGATATATTTTCTTTGGGCTGTGTGTACTACTATGTCCTCTTTGATGGCGCACATCCATTTGGTGAAAACCAAATTAAAATAATGGCCAATGTTAGTGACTACAAGCCCCAAATTAACTCAGAAAATTTTACGGCTCGTCAAGCTGAAACTTTGAATCTGATTCTCAACATGATTTCTGAGCTACCGGAAGACCGACCACCTGCATTTGCCATATTAAAGCATCATGTATTTTGGCCAAAGAAAACAATTCTCCAGTTTTTAATTGATGTGAGTAACGTTGTCGAAGAACCTGTTGAGGGTTCAGTAGTAGCTGATTGTCGTAAAATTGTTCAAAAACATGCAAAGTTACGTTCGTATTGTACTCCAGCAAGGTCCACTGGTTGGAAACGATATCTTTGTCCCAGTGTTCGTTCATTTGCTAATGGGAATGACCGAAGAGCTAATGGGTACAATGGTGAAAATATCACGGAACTTATTCGAGTTTTAAGGAATATGAAGTTGCATTATGTAAGTTTGCCGGTGGATTTGCAAAGGGCGGTTGGGGCGCCACCTGAGGATTTTATGGATTATTGGACTGATCGGTTTCCATTGTTGGTGGATACTGTATGGCTGGTGTTTGAGAAATTGAAACGAGACGAAACGGCAGGTTTAGAACAGTACTATTGCCAGTTTCATGATTTTAATTGTGATGTAGATGAAGTTGTCTTGTGGAGGGGGAATTCGGGCAAACAAAATTTCAAGAAGTATCTAAATATATTTTTGGTGCTTCTTGCACATGTTTTGATTTTACATTTTTGCAACTAATCGGTCTGTTTTGTGGTGGCATTTTGTAAAGTTTTAGCAGCAAATTTTTTTTGTACATCCAATTTCTTGAACGATTTATTAAAAATACCTATGAGTTAATTTGGTCATTATTTTTATAAGGTACTTATGTTCGATGTAAGAAATTGCAGTTTCTAAGGAAACGTTATTTTTTAAATTTCCTGTGAGGTAATTTAAACTTAATATAAGTATTTATTTTTTAAATATTTTTGCTAATAGTGTTGATCTTAACAAGAGGTTTTATAAAACCGTCTTGACATAAATTAAAAAAAATACTTGTGTAATATTTTCTTAAATTTAAGTTTCCTTCAAACCAGTTTTCATTTTATATGCTTGTAAATGTTGCAAAGCCATTAATAAATATTTCTGAAAATATTGAATATATAATTGATTGATATATATCCAATTGATTTAAATGTATTCAAGTTTCACTTAAAAACCGGCATATTTCCCTACAATTGAATACCCAATCCTGTGATCCATACCAATTCAATTTAAATTTAAATCTTAACTTGGAATAGGACATTGTTTTAGAAATTTAAACACAGATATTTTTATACCAAGCATTAAAAAAATCCGACAAAATTGTTAGTAATTTACAATAAAAATAACACCAAGGCAAGGTATTCATTTGATTAGATGTAATATGGCTATTCTAATGCCGCATTGGGGCAGTAAATATAAATATTGGTACATTTGTCTTGATTTCTTTTCAGTAATGATGTTCCGAACATCGAAGAACAATAAATTATTATATCTACTTTTAAATTAATATTACAATTTGGTCTATATTATTTTTCGTAAACCCGTAGCTTTTCTGTAAAGACGGCTTTACTTTACTACTCGTTTTAAATTTGAATATGTGTGATAGTGTGTATTGCTCCGAACAGTGGCAACTTATGTTTTAAAGATAGGTCATAAATTTAGCGAAACTTCATTTTTTTGAATGACACCTAACATAAGCGCTTATAATATAAGTCAAGGTAAGCCAAGTAAACTATTTTTGAAGTCTGTATTTTATTAGCTGACAACATTAAGTTATTAGGGCGTGTGCCTAAGACTAAAATTTTGACATTTAGAAAGATTGTTTATTCTGGATTATTATAGCTTAATGTTGAGTGAGGCGAGCAGTGCGACTAAATTTTCACGTTTTTGGTAAACATGTCTTGACAAAGTAGAATGTCAGCCAAACGATTCACTGTTTTTGAAAACCAGTGCGTGATATTGCTTATTTAAAATTCAACCGATTTTAGATAACAAATATTGTTTTCGTTCTTATTTGTTTTGTCTTGCTGACGTCATTTATATACTCGAGTTTTTTGCCGCACATCAGGTCTCGGGAAAACCAAACCACTGCAAATTTACAGAAAATTTTCCACTCGAATCAAACTAAAATTTTCGCGTTAATATATTTAATGCATACAGAATGTTTTTTATGCATACAATCGTTTATTTGAAGTAAACACAAACATCATTCAAGGCCAACCAAAATTGTTTTCTTTATAATTGAAACACATGTTTTTGGAAGAATTATTTTCTTTATAATTGAAAAACATGTGTTTGAAAGAATTGTTTTGTAAATATGTCATTTTCTATCTTAAACCTCATCGGTCTAAACAACATTTTCATTTTGTCAACAACTTGTCTCAGCCACCGTAATATTTTGTCAATTTCAGAAGATTTAACAAATATTACAAAATAATAACTTTATTGTGGCTGTAATGTCTGAATAAAAATCCATCAAACTACGCATTTCGCTAACTTAAGAAACTTTGAAAAACAAGTTATGCGCGTCACACAATTTTGACGGCTATAAATATCGAGTGGACATGAAGTCGTACACTAGCACGATTTAAAACGCCTTTTTGTTCATAGCAGCATCTTGGCAACTCAAAATTTAAATTTTCTGAAGTTTGTTTTAACATCCCATTTATTTCGGAAATTTAAACTCAAAATTTGTAATACAACCAGCAGTCAATATCCTGTAAAATGTTGCTGCCTCCAAACAATCTGTTAAAATATTTTCGGATAGCACTAAAAAATAACTGACACATTTGGGAACATCCCTTTATACTGGAACACTAAAGCTCGCCAATTTGAGGTAAAGTCAGATTCAGTGCTTTAATTCAACAAATATCTGTTTGCTTTTGGAAAAGCCACAATAATTATATATTCTGGTCAAATTCTTGTATTTTGGAAATCCATCGACGACCTTGCACTAGTACATAGCTTAATAGCTGTGCTAGGTTACTTTGTAGGCTACTTTTGCACTTATAGTGCTTACTAATGGCCAACTCTTTTATGCAGTTTACTTAATAACATGCTCGCGTTTGAAAGTCGCCAGAAATACATGAATGGAAAATCAAGCCATGTAGTTGGATTATTGATTATCGCCACAAGCCTGGGAACCTTTATTCCTATAGGATATTCTCTGTGCATATTCGTTATTCCTTGCATACCGGGATATGCAGGGTTCTGGATTTTGGATGAATGTAGAATTCAAACTCCTATACTCTCAAATAACAGTACTCTCAATTTCTGTTGCAAAATATTGATAGCAATGCATACAGCTACGGGAGGCTTTGTTTTTGTAAGCCTCGCAAAGTTCCAAACTTGCCTCATTTTGCTTCAAGGGTATAGCTTTGCACAATACACGAAGGTTTACATCCAGGAAACTCAGAAAATTTTTGAATGGTATGGAAAAGTTAAAGACAAATGGGTCATTCAAGTATTTCGGGAAATTCAGATAATGGTAAACACACAATATCGACAGCTTAACTCCAAGTCTGTGTTTGTCGGAATATTACTATTTGGACCCCTTTGCCAAATTGTGGCAAACTATACAGCTATAGAGTGCATACGTGGAAGATTTCATCCTCCTGTTGAAATGAAGATAGTTCTATCCATTGTAGTGGTTTTCACATTTTGTATGCTATTTCTAGCAATTGGATTTCTTTCAATGGTTTACCGAGAATCTAAATATGTGCAAAAGCACCTGGGAAGATGTGCTTCGAGTAAAGCTTTAAAAAGGTTTGTAAGGTCCTGTCCGGTTCTGAAAGTGAGCATTGGTGGAAGTGGCAACTTTTTTGAGCCTGTAACTTCCCTCAATGTATAGCAGCTTTCTGTTGATCAAACAATTAGTCTGATTCTTGCTGATGTTTAAATGATAGACAACGGTTGAAGTAGGTAGTGATAGTCTAATTTGAAATAAAATCTAAATTTTATGAATTTGGTGTTCTAATTTACTAATTTAAGCTTACTTAACATATTTGTAAGATGATATTTACTGCATTGAGTGTACTAAAGGCACATATAATAAGCCTAAAATATAAGTATTCGTTTTACTAAAACAATGCATAAATATAATATTCCTCTTTATTTGTATGTAAACCTAAAACGTGAGGTTATTTATGTTGTCTCATGGTTGCTTTTGTAATAACAAACAGTCTAATTAATTTAAAAAATATTTAGCATACATTAAAACACAATTTATTGAATATGGCATCAATAAACTTTTAACTGTTATTTCACTGACCTAAAAATATTAAACTCTTTTTTATACTCACGGCCTAATTAGAGAAATCATGATGCCTTTTGGAGTGAATTTTTTCTGCCCGTAGTATATCCACTTGATTTGGGTTGGTTTTCTAAAGGTCTTTTTAATGTTTACACCCTAGTTAGTATGTATCACTGTATTATGTGGGATGATAACTGTTTCCATAATTATGCTATACTATCCCTTTTTCAAAAATTTTCACAGTGTGATGACTGTTCGTCTGACACGTAATTTTTGCTAATAAAGCAATTAAGTTCTGCTAGCATCTGGAAAAATAGTTTACCACGATTACGTTTTTATTAAACTTTAAACACATCAGTTAGACAATTTAAAATTTATTTAAATATGATTGTACTTCATCTTGCACAATTTGACTGTAGAATTACATCTCATAACATCCGTCTTACATTCAAATGCAATGCACAATTTATGCATACATTTTTATACAAATCAACAAAAAATATCCTATTTTTCTGTAAGATTGATGACTTTAATTATTTTTCTGTCAGTTGGATGACAAACGAGTCTCAAAATCTATAAAACCATACCAAAGCAAAGTATGCTTGCTCATCAACACTTGTTCTCATTTGGATACCAACGCCATGCAAAAATGACTCTTATCAGGAAAATGGAGCAAGGTATATTTTGGGAACGGATTTCTTTAAAAGTGGAATAAACCAAACTTAAACCACCGAGTCCTTGATTACATTCTACTTCATTGGAAATATTGAACTCTTTTAATTCAGGTAAGTTATATTGCTGAAATAAATTATTTAACGGTGTCTGACATACGTCAATATAAAGAAAAGTTCTCCGTGAAAATCGATATCTTGCGAAACTGTCAGCACGGGGAAAAATTCTTCGATTTAAATGTTTTTCTGGACTTTTTATACCATAGCTTCATGTTTCCTCTTCTTATCCTATCCATGTGTTTTCCTCTTTTTTCCGTTGAAATAGATAAATTTAATATAGAAAGGATTACAACATTGGTAGTTCTGAATTTGCTTGTCTCTAACTAATTTCCGCGACTTGCCCTTATTTGGTGGTGTTGTACTTAAAATAATTTTTGGTTCATAATTTACATTTTATGGCCGCCTATGAATGCGCATCTAATGGAGATATCTTAGATTTTGTTTCTTCGACTACTTTGTCAGTGAAAAACCTTGCTGTGGTACTGGGTCACTCTTTTGGTGTTTTGCAGGCATATGCGTAGTCAATAAACGGGTTAAAAGTACTAAACTTCAAACAAGTTGATAATATCAGAAATATACAAAGCATTTTTAATCCTCAGGATTTCCCTTGAAGTGAAAGAAAAAGAAAATGTATGCATGTATAAATTATAGTTGTCAAAAACTAAGGGTATACTTTGGGTTTTTACGGGGACGAAAAATTTAGGTCACCAAATTCACAGGTACATATTGTCTTACCATTCAAATTGATTTTCGATTTACGAATTGTTTTTTTTTACATTTTTTGTTTAGTTGAAGCAAAAAATAGTTGGAAATTTTTGATGTTGAGTAAAAACGATCAATGCAAGTTTATTCGATAACTCTGTAAATGATTGAAAAACAGTAATTTTCAGTACATTTCTAAACTGAATCAGCTAAAGCAGCAAAACATCCACGTTTACAATTGTTTAGTTTAAAATTAATTATCAGAAGCGCAATACATTCAAAATGAAAAACTGTTTAGCCGTTCCATTGGTAGCCAAAGCGTACAATTTGCACAAACTATTATTCAACCAGTTGTACGCTCACCCTTTAACTATTGTAATCAAAAGAGGAAAAGTTTCTTTTTATGTGGACCAAATTTCACAAATCAAATACATTCCCTTTTTAATATGTCTTATAATTATAACTTGTATAATTGGACTGGGCTCTTGCTTAATTCTGCCAATAGTCAAGCTATTTTGTCCACTTATAGAAGTAAGCGCATTGGGGATTATCATGTGCATATTTCTTGGGTCATGTGCCTTTCTCGAAATAGGAACTTACGTTACATATTTGAATGCCATTGAAATAGTAAACTCGCTAAATCAGCTGTTCGCTATTGAAAGAAAATGTAAGTATTACAATTTTTTATTTTTCAACAACGTTTCCATACAGAAAATAGTTTCTATGAATTTTGGATTTCTAATTTTTTTAGATTACAAAATTTGGAAAAAGAAATCAGCGAAACGATTAGGATTTTTACTAATCGCTATTAACCTTGGAATGTTTGTAATCGTTTTAATATTACCACTGTTCGTAATTTATCTTGAGTTGGACCCGTTTTACTTCATTTTTGAAATTTTTCTTCCGTCAAAATACGAACGAGATATTTCTTTAATTTTAGGAATTCCTTTGATTCGACTATTTTTGGGGTTTTTGTGTGTTTTTGAGTTTTGTCGTTTTGTGTCCCTGATTTTGTTTATTTTTTCGTGTTTGGCACTTACACTTGTAAGTTGTCTTAGAGAAGTGATGAAAATGTCCGATAGAAGAATATTTGAAATGCATATGCTTAAGTTGTACATTCAGTTGAGGATTTTCATGAAAACGACCGATTTTTTTCTTCGACATGTGTTAGTGTTGCTATTATTCTGCGCCCAGGTTCTTATTGTAACGATGTCTTGGGTGGTTTTGAAATGTTGGCATCAGCTACCAGACATAGTATCTTTTGCATTTGGATTAGCAGCCATTTTTTCTACAGTTGGGGTAATTGTACTTTTACCACTTGGTGTAGAAATATGCGAAAGTAGTCGAAAATTCGTTGAGCACAGAAGGGCAATAAAGCAGACATTCAATCGGCAAAGCAAAAATTACCATCAGTATTTGCAATGGAAATCACAGTACCTCTTATCAGTACGGTTTGGTGTACAGTTTACATTGAGCAAAGCCTCCTTTTTAAACTACTTCGAAGTCTTAATGACAAATTTAACGAATTCGATTTTACTTATTAATCCATAAATAATTTCAGAGTTTTTATGTATAAGAAATTGCACATAAAGTGTATTTGTGAGGTATTTTCTGAAAAAAACTTAAAATAAGATGGTTTGATAGATTTTATTTGCTCTGTGAAACGTTTGGAATTCTAATATTATAAGTAAAAAAAACTACTCAAATCCTCTTCCACAACTAATAGTTTGTTAATCCGTTGCACAATTTAAGTCCGTGTATGAATTGATGAAATCGTCCACAAAATTTTAAAATTGTGGGTAAAAGTACCAATAAACCAAAGTGCCGTAACAAACCGAACAAATGGCAAAATGTTACAAACGGTAATATAAAATAAAGAATATATTTTATAACCAAAATAGAAGTTAAAACTCCTAATATGCAACGTTTATAAAAATTCTTAACATTCCTTCCAGGAATTTGTTTATTCAAGAAGAAATGATACCCTAGTTTTGAAATTCTAATAACCTTCCAACAAGTTTGTCGGAATCAGATATACTCAAATCAAGAAAATTTCGATGCTGACTTTGTAAAATATCCAGCACCTGAAACAACAACATAACTAATGTCTAAATTATCTACGTACACTCCACAAGCCAACAAAAGTACTTTTAAAATAAAATATTAACATAGTTCGAAAATAGATATAAGTGGTGACTTTTTATACATTAAAAAATTTGTTGTGCGATAGTGCTTGTTTACAGTATATCGGCTTGACTCTCAACTTTATGGACGTTAAAAACCATATGCACCAAACGAACCATGTAACATCGTAAAAATGGTTTAAACTATTTTATTCTGCAGGTTATTTTTTCTCCAGAACAAAAACATTAACCAAAAAACAAGGAACTATTAAGCCTACTCTAAGCCTACAAACAAGCCAATCATTTTTTTAACTAACAGCTTAAATGCTAACGGAAACTCGATGTATTTCAAAATTACCGATTTATTTTAGCTGGTAAAACTTAAAATTAAATGGTCGGTTATCAAATGTAAAAAACAATTAGTGATGATGAGTTGGATTTTTCTGAAGTTAAATACAACATGACTTAAGAATTTATAATATATCAGTAATAAGGTAACGTTATTTGCTTCCTCAGCACCTAAGGAGTTTTTCTTTTGTTTTTCTCATAATTTACACAAATTTACAATTTAGCTTTCATTTAACAGAATTCAAAAAATCTTCTGGATGTGGGAAAATAAATTTGACTTTATTAACTACCGATTAGTGTAGCTAGGTAGTTAATGAGATTACGATCCTGTCTGTCTGTCTGTAAACACGATATCTCAAAAACCACTTGACCATTTCACACCAAACTTGGTAACCAGACACCTTAGGTCAATACCTTCCTTAGGATTGATTCGCGGACCCTCATGACCACCCTGACCCTAGATATGGGGGTCAAAAGGTCACATGCATTTTAAATGACAATTTTTTTATCGTCGAATCTCATACAGGATCAGAAGCTGATCACAATGCAATCATTTTCAGACCCCAATGACTCCCCTGAC
>JAQFZH010001337.1:0-22149 GCA_034695485.1 Entomobrya nivalis
GCTGAATGTATGTGTGTTAGACGAGTGCGGGTTAGGTCGTATGCCAATCAACTTTCTGTGTATAAGCCTAGAATCGTACAAACACGCAAATGATTTTTACATTTATTGCCACTTTGTGAACAAAACACTTTAGTATCCAGTAAATTAATATTTTTTGCAGCTAATTTCAAACTTTAAAGGTTAATTGTTTCCTTTACCTTTATAAAATTGCTTTTGAAATAGTGTTTTCAGGCATTACTACTTAAGTTGCCCCACACACCACACACGTCATTTCATTTTGTGAGACATGAAACAAATTGTAATCATAATATTTCACGTGTCATGTTTTAAATGCCCAATCCCACCTATTTTGCGCTTCGAAACAATAAAAAGTTCACAACATAATCTTGATAGCAACCTAAAAATTCATCTTTTTAATTGCCCAATTTTCTTTTTAGAAACCATGTCTACTTATGAGGAACAACAGTGGGAAATCCCCTGTACTATTTTTTCTTCTATATCCGACAATATAATTTGCCAAAATATATTTATTACCTTTTCAAATTTAATGTCCAGACATGAAAAATTATACACACTTAAAAATTAATAGACTGAAACTATGTTATTAACTTTTACTCTCCTATTTGACTTCTTACGTAAACATCAACAAAACAGGTATAAATATATGAATGTATCAGGGGACGATTTAGGTTCATTGTTTTTCCTTGAAATTTCAAAACATATTAAAGAGCAAGTTCAATTGAAAGAAACCCAACACGTTTCATTAAATGCCTCGTAAAGCCTTTTCCTTTCATGAAACAGGAAAAAACAACAATTATCATGCTACTTGTGACACATCTCTCTCTCTGCTTCCTTTATCAAATCTAGTCATTTAAAACACTAAACAAGAAACTTTTCTCAGACAAACTGCTGTGAGTGGGGGTGGTTGCGGTTTCCGGTAGAACATTTTATTCAACTTCAACTTAAATTGAATACTTTTAACACTTGATTTTTACTCTTCCCTATAAAAATGCTCTCTTCAGGTCGTGGGAAGGGAAAGCAGGGTAAAAAAACCAAAACATAAACCTGAAGTCAAGTGATCAAGATAAAGTGTAATTATGCATTTTAACTATCATCTCCACCTGCCTACGTATCGTATCTATATATAAATCAAGTTGCGTAATACATGGACATACATTTGTGGATATCTTCATACACAAGAAAATACCAACCAAGTAATAAAATTTAATTATTACTGATAATTCAGAGTACATTTGTTGTTTGTGTGCCTAAAGCCCTAAAATGATTACGAGTGTTTCACAGGACAAAAAATAAATAAACGTTGGATAGCTGGACGTGCAAAATAAATCAACATATAACGTGAGAAAAAATGCTAATGCTTTTTGGTTTTTTATGCGAAGATATACCTATACACACATGAATACATGTTCAAGTCATTAAGGTACAATATTTTTTTTAAATAAAAAGGTTACGTTATCAAACCTAGTTACCTTTGCAATTTGAAAAGGAAGCAAAACAAAGTTCAAGATTTTTTTTATAGGATGGTTGTTTAACCACAGGTTTTGCTTGTCTACATTGTAAACATTATTAGTGAACGAGTCATCATCAGAAGAATGAGATCACAGAGAGCATCATCATTTGCAACGGTCATTGTATTTTTGTAGCGTCGTCTCCTGTCCCGACTTGATAAAAAGGCTTGTTGCGTTATTACAAGTGCAGTAGTTTTTAGCTGGCACTCGACCGACGAGTTAATTTCGATATCGTAAAATCTGGTATATAATTTTTTTATTGTGAGTTTGAAAATTGTTTTTAATCAATTTGATTAGAATTGACAGTGAAAATAATTAATTAATAGAGTGCCTATATCGACAAAGAGAAAAAAACCGGGTATTTGGGGAAGTTGCCATTATGTTGGGTATAGTAAAATATTAAAAATTAATTGTTCACTAATGAGCTAATGAGCTTATTTGGTATGAAGAAAAATGTGTTAATGAAATCGACATTTTTTGGTGTAGTTTCCAACGAGCAAGCTTGGGTGACCTCTGCGGTTTCGAATGATCAGGTAGAAAAGGCGCTCATTCTTTGCTGTTCTTTACGGAAAGCTTATACAAGTCGTAAGGTTGCTGTGATTGCGTCACCAAAAATTTCGGTTGATTTAAGGTAACAGTTAATTTAAAAAAAATTTTTTTTTAAACTTTGGCACAGTAAAATTCTAAAAATTGCATTGATTTTATAGGAAAGCCTTGTATCAAGCATTTGACTTTGTTTTTTACTTGGACGAAGATCTAAATACTGCCCATTTGAAGCCTGATGACTTTGCCAAGATCTACTCTCTTCTGGTCCTTGGGTCATTTAAAAATTGTGCTTATTTGTCTCCTTGTATGCTCGCCTTAAAAAGCTGCGACGACATTTTTGACCAGCCCACGCCCGGATTCTCGTTCCTAAAAAAATCTGCTGAGAATGCTGACCAAACTGATAGTGAAAATGTTGATGTGTTTCTTTTCAAGCCATCCATTGACCACTTCAAGGCATTGGAATCTTGCTGCAAGAAACTGAACGTTAATGGTCAGTTTAGTTAAACAATGCAAATGATTAATTAGGACACTAATTGCTATCTTGTTCTACGATTAAACTATTTCATAATTATGGGCTATCCAAATGTTTAATTTATTGTGTAGGTCATGGAATCGGCACCTACCTCAACAAGTGGGCTAAAAACCAGTTTAAAGATGTTGGCTCTCTGGATGGAAAATACAACAAAGTATTGAATCGTGAAAAAGGATTGGTTGGGTAAGTACCTTACTCAAACACAATTGCCACATATCTATGAACAATGAGCATGAGCCTGTGTTAATGCCCCTGAGTACATTTACCTAAAAAAATGTGTAAATGAATAAAGTGTTGTTGGGGTCGACTGCAAAAAATTTCCCAGGGTTTACCGTGTAATAAAATAATCAGACAAACAAAGTTTCCGTAAAAAACAATTTATCAGTTAATCAGTTCAGTCAGAGTACAGCATACTCAAAAAAATCTGACTGGTTTGAGTTGCCGTACATCATTTTTGCAATAAAGTGCAAAAAAACACTCATGTTAAGATAATTATAGATAATTAACGTTTTTAAAAACGATGAACGATAATTTATGACATTGTCTTTATCACATATTTTCTCATGAATGCTGTTACTTAAAAATGTATGAATTTTTTATATTTCAAACAGGTATGAGCACGAAATCTCTTTTGTGAATCTGATAAACTATCCAACTCAAGCGGATATTGACAACTTGGATAAAACGAATGGAGTTCTTGGCAAGCTTGTGGGGATCCATTGGAATAAGATTCGAAATGATAATGTGCTTCCTCTCATTCATGGATCCAATTTAACGATACCAAGGCAACCAGTTTATGCTAAAGAGCCTATTGCCATTGTGGGAATGAGCTGTCGGTATCCTGGGGCTAATAATTTGGAGGAATTTTGGGATCTCTTGTTCCAAGGCCAGGATGGTACTGGAAATCCACCCGAATTCCGGTGGCTAAGAGAACAGTCATGTAGAAGGGTAGCGGATGCGAGGAAGACTAACGCGGGGTTTTTGAAGGTTCCTGTGGACGAGTTTGATGGCAAGTTTTTTGGAATTTCGCCAAAGGAAGTACTCTTCATGGATCCTCAACATAGGCTCCTGCATGAAGTTATCTGGGAGGGATTGGAAGACGCTTGTATTGATCCTCACGAGCTGAGAGGAAGTTCCGGTGCAGTTTTTCTGGGAAGCTGGTTGCACGACTACCGGGATATTTTAGTGGAGGGTGGGCTTGCAGAGTTTTATAGGGTTTATATGGGTAATTCGATTGGGGCTGCGACGGCAAGGTTATCTTTCACATTGGGCTTGACTGGACCCAGTGTTGCCACAGAGTCGGGATGCAGTTCCGCCATGGTCGCAGTTCACTTGGCTTGTCGGAGTTTACAAAATGGGGAAACAAGTTTGGCACTGGCGGGGGGTGTGAATCTGCTGCTTCACCCATTTGAAAAAGATATAATGCCAATGGTCATTTCTGCGGATGGTCACTGTAAAACATTTTCAGAGGATGCTAATGGCTTTGCTAGGGCCGAGGGATGTGGGGTATTGGTTCTCAAAAGGTTATCTGATGCGCTTAAGGATGGGGATAATGTGTGGGGTTTAATAAGAGGGTCAGCAATTACTCAGGAAGGTGTGTCGCAAAGCATGGGGACGCCAACAGTTCACTGTGAGTCGCTTGCCATGATGGAAGCTTTGAAAGATGCCGGGGTAAGGCCGGAAGAGGTGTCTTATGTGGAAGCTCATGGAACTGGAACAATAGTAGGAGATCCTATGGAGGTTGCTGCTATCACTAAAGCTTATCGGTCTCCTTGTAGAAAGGAGCCGTTGATTGTTGGGTCTGTGAAAACAAATGTGGGACACACAGAGTCATGTTCCGGGATTACTGGTATTATGAAGGTGGTGTTGGCTATGCAAAATGAGGCGATTCCAGCACATCTACATTTTTCCAAGTTGAATCCAGAAATTGATTTGGATGCTATTCCGGCTGTGATTCCAACGGAATTGGTGCCTTGGAAAAAGGTGGAGGGGACAAACAGACTGGCCGGGGTTAGCAGTTTTGGGATAACGGGAACTGATGCACATGTCATTATTGAGGAAACTCCGCAGGCAACTAATGAAAAGGGGCGAGTTGAGATTGTTAAAAATGCAATGAAGGCTACTGGCTTGGAAAGGCCTTTGCATCTTTTAAAAGTTTCTGCCAAAACGGGTGAAGCTCTTGATGAACTGTTAACTCAATACAAGGATGTTATGCAAAATAGCGAGGAATCTTTAAGTGACATTGCTTATTCATCAAATTTGGGTAGAGCAAACTTTGCTAATAGAGCTGTGATCATTGCCAGAAATAAGGAAGAAGTTGTTGCGGCCATTGAAAAACAAAAATATTTACATGGGGAAGCAAGCGGGGACTTGGGGAAGGTCTGCTTTTTATTCACTGGTCAAGGATCCCAGTATTCTGGAATGGGAAAAACGCTGTATGATACCAGTCCTATTTTCAAAATGCATTTTGACTATTGTGAAAAAATTCTGAAGGATACTTACAAAATCAGCTTAAAAGATATACTCTGGTCATCATCGGAAGGAAATGAAGAGCAAATTAGCCGTACAATTTACAGTCAAACTGCAATATTTTGTGTGGAGTACGCCTTGCTAAAGTTGTGGGAGTCTTGGGGTGTAAAACCGGACTACTGTTTGGGTCACAGTTTGGGTGAGTTTTGTGCAGCAGTTTGTGCAGGACTTGTTAGTGTGGAGGATGCCATTAAATTGGTTGCGGAGAGGAGTCGTCTTATCGATTCCCTTCCACAAGGCAAAATGCTTGTTATTCAGGCAGACTATCCAGAAGTTCAAAGGAAATTAAGTAGGTTTTCTGGAGTGGGTGTATTGGATTTTGCAGCAATCAATTCTAATCAACAGACAGTGGTCGCTGGAGATTCTGATGTTGTCCTCAACTTTGCCAAGTTTTTGAAGGAGGAGCACAATATAAAATGTTTGGTTCTTGCGGCCACCCACGCGTTTCATTCGAAGCACATGGACCCCATGTTGGAAAAGTATAGAAAACATGCAAAAACAATTAAATATCAAGGGAACCTGGCCAAATGTGAATATATTTCTGGAATGAGAGGAGACTTGGTGTCCTCAGAGAATGTTGACCCGGAGTATTGGGTACAACACACAAGGGAAAAGGTCAACTTTCTGAGTGCCAGTAAAAAAGCGGTCGAATTGGGATGTCAAATATTTATTGAAATCGGCCCTCAACCTGTGCTTTCAGCACTAACCATGATGAATACTGAAGACACGCCAACCGGAAGTAGTCTAGTTTTCCTGCCATCTTTAAAAAGGAAGGAAGATGAATGGACAACAATTTTGGGAACACTTGGCAAGCTTTATTTGAAAGGCTTGAGTATCGACTGGGTTGGATATGAGCAGTTTTATGCCCGCCAAAAAATTAGGGGACTTCCCCATTATCCCTTTATGGGGAAAAAGTACTGGCCTGATTTAATGCAGGTGACGGGCAACTCGATTCATCCTTTGGTTGGATCAGTGATTCCGAATGCTTCATCCACAAAAATATTTCAATGTGGGTTGAACCTCCGAACACAAGAATACGTCAAGGATCACGCTATCGGACAAACTGTTGTATTTCCGGGGGCAGGTTATCTGGAAATGTGTTTGGCCGCTGGGCTGGCCACAGTGGAAGGCTCGGTGGAGTCGTTAGGCAGACCAAGTAGACCAATGAAAGTAGAAAATTTGATGATTAAAGCACCCCTCGCTTTAGAGGAAGGAAAAACTTGTCAAGTTCAAACTGTGGCCGAGTTGAACACTTCCCCGGATAATCCAAATGACTGGAATGATGTGTCAATTAAAATATTCCAAAGATTGGAAACTAATTGGTTGAGTCATGCAACAGCTACTTTTGTTCCTGTGCCAAGTGCAGAGGAATTGAAGGATTTGACTGGAGAGTTTACACAAGAAAGTTTTCTGCTTACTTTGGAGAACCCATCGAATGATGACCAAGTGATTGAGAAGGGTTACGAAAAGTTGGCGTCCATTGGCTTGAAATTTGGGCCAACTTTTAAAAGCCTCGAGAAATTGTGGAGGGAGGAGGAAAATCCAAAGAGTTTATTGGCAAAGGTGAAGGTACCTTCACAACAGAATGATGGTGAAGGTTACATCATTCACCCAGCAGTACTGGATGCCATGATCCAAGCAATTATGATGCTCAACGTAACAAATAAGTTGAAGAATAAATTATACGTGCCGATAAGAATTGGAAAGTTTTTATGGCTATCAAATAGCTTGACGGAGGATGAGGACAGGTATATTCACGTTTTTGAACGTAAGGAAGCCACATCTGGACCAACTACTGTAACAGCTTTGTTGGTGGATTCATCTGGAAAAGTGCTAGCTTTAATGGCTGACGTGGAACTGATTGACACGACAGTTAGAGCTGTGGAAGCTGTTTTGGAACAACAAACAACTCAAATGCCTGATTTATGGGAGGAAACCTGGCGTCCAAAACTAGGCCCTTGTCAGTACCGCCACGACTTGTCCCTATGTGGTAGGGAAGAACTCTACGATGAGAAATTCTACCAACATATTTACCAGACTTACAACGAGGTGACACCCGAATTGGCTCTAATGTTGCGAAATTTAGAGCACATGGTTTACTTGAACATGCTAAGGGCCTTATACAAATGCGGATGGGAAGTACCTTCCCTAGGGGAATTATTCCAAGAAGAAAGCCTACTAGCCAAACTTAGCATTAAAAAAGAGTGCTCCAAAATGTTCAGATATATTTTACGAATTCTCGAAGAAGAGGGCATTTTAAAAGAAGACGAATCTACATCCTCCTCCGGTTACCACTGGAAACTTGTTCAAGTTCCTCCCACTCCTACCCAAGTAGAAGAACAACTTTGCTCTCCCACTTTCACAGAAGAATTAGTGAAAATGTTCAATCCGACATTGCTCTTTGCCAAAATTGGAGAAAATTACAGTGAAATCCTGCAAGGGAAGCAGTCCGCACTTCCGATTCTTTTTCCAGAAGAAAGTGGTCCTAGCTCCAGAGAGTGGCCTCCAGTATCAGAATTTTACACAACATATGGGCGTCTCACGAAAATAATGGAAAGTGACCTTGAAGTGGCAGCCCTTCAAATTGAAGATTGCAAGCAACACTTTTCCGAAACAAGAAATGTAATGCGTGCTTTGGAATTAGGAGCTGGAACGGGTGCATTTACCGAAGGATTTTTGAATTTAATCGCTGAAAAAGACTTCGAGGTGGAATACTTCTATACTGACATCTCACCGGCTTTTTTCGTTGCTGCAGAAAAGAAGTTTGAAAAACACGCCAAAAAGTTGACATTTAAAAAGTTGAATATTGAAGAGGATCCTATTTCCCAGGGATTTCCTCCAGAATACTTTGACTACGTGTTGGCCAGTGACGTGTTGCACGCAACAAGGAATATAGATGAAACGCTTAGAAACATTAAAATGCTACTTCGACCTGGTGGCAAAATTGGTATTCAAGACATGACAAGGGTGAGTAGGCCCATTACCTATTTATTTGGACTGTTGGACGGATTTTGGCGATTTGAGGATTTTGATGTGAGACAGGATCACTGCACCTTGTCAACGGAGAAATGGATGGAGTGCTTTGACAAGGCGGGATTTGACGCTTTACCAGCATTCCCCTGTGTAAATAATTACCATTCATTTTTTACGGCTTTTAAAAGACAAAATGACATGATCTCATCAATGACAACTGCTCCAGATAAGCCTATCGATAAAAGTTCAAAAATTTGGGTACTCTTCCACCACGAAGATAGTCCAACATCTAAATATTTAGTGGAAAGGTTATCCTCTCTGGATAATCGGCATGTGGTGAAGGTGACCCGAGGTCAAATGCTTCAAAGTGTTAATGATGGGCTATCAAATTGGAGTTTTCAAGTGAACCCAGCCGTTGAGCAAGATGTTCTATCAGTTATGGAGGCAATTTGTAGCAAGGCAACTATTGAAGGTGTGGTCTACTGTTGGTCCCTTGACAAAACTTGTAAAAGTCAAGATGCTTTATTACAACCTTACTTTTACTTGATCAAAGCGGTTTCGCAACTGAAACAAGGTCAGTTGCCCCGAGTAATGAGTTTGTTGAATGGAGTGAATAGCTTACCAGTGGAATATAACTTGGGGCACTGGTATGCAAGTACAATTTCAGGAATGACAAAATCTTTTCGAAATGAGCGCACTGATTTACATCATTGCTGTTGTATTGATATCGGAGGGGAGGATATACCCCAGAGGGAAATCGGGGAACAAGTATTTTGGGAACTGTGGAATACTGAGAAAGAGCCCCAAGTTTGTTTTCACGAGAAAACTAGATATATTGCCAGAATTCAAATGCTGAAGCCAACCCTATCCGACTTGAAGCTTCCTGGAAACTGCTCATCGGACAGGTTCCAACTGATTTTACCCGAAACAAAGTTAATTGATGACTTGGAATTTGGACCATTAGACCCCTTGATTTTGGAGCAAGGAGAAATCGAAATTCAGGTGAAGACGTCAGCTCTCAACTTTAGAGACGTATTTAGCGTGATCAAGCCCACAGAAAAGTTTAAGGATTGTAATGCTGTGGGATTTGATTTTGCGGGGGTGGTGAAGAGGGTGGGACCTGATGTAACACAGTGGTCCGTTGGAGATCGGGTGTTTGGGGTGAACGTCAATGGGGCCGCATTACCCAGTCATATAAAAGTACACGAAGTTGATGTACTTCCGCTACCTGATGGAATGCCATTCGCCGACGCTTGTACTCTACCAGCTGTAGTTGCCACAAGTTACTATTGTCTTGTAGATGTCGCAAAGGTAACAGCAAATGATACAGTTCTCATTCACACGGCATCTGGGGGTGTGGGCTTGAGTGCCATTGAAATTTGCAAGAGTGCCGGATGCAAAATAATAGCCACAGCTGGAAGCAACCGGAAACGGAATTACTTGAGATCTCTTGGAATTCAACATGTATTTCATTCCCGGAATACTCAGTATGGTGAAGATATTCTGAAGATTACCAATGGTCAGGGGGTGAATGTAGTTCTGAATTCTTTGACGGGTGAAGGATTTAAGGAGGCGACGCTTGACTGTTGTGCAAAAAACGCCCGTTTTGTGGAAATGAGTAAATTAAATGTATGGACACCGGAAGAGGTGAAGGCACTTCGACCTGATGTTGACTATACCATAGCAGATTTGTCTTCGATGGAGCAACCCGAGTGGCGTCGTTTGATGGCGACACTAAAAGAACTTGCTGATAAAAAGGTGGTGAACCCAATACCTTATGTGAGATTTGATGGGGTTCACATTCGAGAAGCACTGCAATACATGCAAAAGGCTAAGCATATTGGAAAGGTGGTTTGTGTGATGCCGGAAGTGAGACTTCAAAATGGAAGGGGTCAAGTTCACATCCCAATTTTTAATGAGCAAGCTACATATTTAATTACTGGTGGGCTGGGAGGGATCGGATTTACAGTTTGTCAATGGATGGTGGAAAAGGGTGCGAAACATGTTCTTTTGGCGGGACGCAGTGAACCAAAACCGGAAATGCAAAGGTCTATACATAAACTGAATTTAGAGATGGGAGCTAATGTGCAAGCTGTACAACTGGACGTTGGAGACTTTACCCAGTGCAGCGACCTTATTCTCAGAAAAATTCCAGAGGAATTGGGATTACCTCCGTTGAGGGGCATCATGCATGCTGCAGGGACATTAAATGATGGGCTTCTGGAAAATCAAAGTTGGCCCAAGTTATCAAGCACATTCAATTCTAAAGTTGATGGTACCTTAAATTTGCACGAGTTGACCAAGACGCTGAACTTGGAGCACTTTGTCCTATTTTCATCCATGGCATCAATTTTCGGTAGTCCTGGTCAGAGTAATCACTCGGCCGGAAATCAATTTGAAGATACTATCGCCTTCTACCGTAACTCGATTGGTTTGCCAGCAACAAGCATAAACTGGGGACAATGGGGTGAAGTGGGAATAGCAACGGAGGTGGAACTACCTGGATTAAAACCATTTTCCAATTTGCAGGGCCTCACAGGTCTAGAATTCGCACTCAAGTCTCACCGCGTTCAAACTGGGGTACTTTGCATTGACTCATTAGTCCTCTTTGCCAAGTTATTTCCTCGAATTTCCAGCGTGGTGGATGAGCGTGTGTGGAAATCCAAAGGTGGCAGTGGATCTGGTCGCGGGATAAACTTACAAAGTGCAGAGTTCTGGCAACAGTACGATGCCCTCGAAACAATGGAAGAAAAGTTGATAATTGCCAAGGAGAAAATTAGCTACATTCTGAAAACCATTTTGAAACTTGACGACTCCGATGTCATTGAAGACAACACAACATTCCAGGAAATGGGTGTAGACTCTTTAATGTTTGTAGAGTTGAAAAATGCCCTTCAGTCTCTCCTTGGAAACCGAATCACTGTAAATGCTAATTCGTTGAGAGACTGCAACACAGTCAATTTACTTGCTGATAAGCTTGTAAAGCTCATTGAAGGGGAGGACGTTGATCAAGATGACAAAGTTCCAAGTTCTGAGGAAGTGGCCCAGCTTATCAAGGAGGACTGCCAATTACCTGAACATATTCACAGTAAGCCCGACCAGCAGCTTACAGAAGTGTCAAAAATATCAACTGTACTTGTTACGGGATGCACAGGAACACTCGGTCCATATCTCTTGAAGGAGATTACAGCAAATCCACAAGTAACGCAAGTTATCTGTCTTATCCGGCCTACTAAAACCCTGTCAGGGGAAGAGCGCCTCAAAAATATATTCAAGGAGAGGGACCTTCTCCACCAAATTGACATGAATAAAATTCGTTGTGTTAACGGGAACGTGGCAATGGAAAATTTAGGCATGGAGCCTACGGAATGGGAAGAGCTATGCAACAGTGTTGACGCTGTATTCCATAGCGCGGCAAGCGTGCAACATGTGGAGCATTACAGAAAACGTGAGGGAGGAAACTCGGCTCAAAGGAATGACATGCGATTAGTTAATATTGGTGGCACCAAAAACGTTTTGGAATTCGCTTGCACCGGAAGCAAACTGAAGCATGTGTACTGCGCATCCAGTCTTTTAGCCGTAGCCACTGTGGGTTCCAACGGTACTTTAAATGACGACTGGCCAGAGCCCACGGATTTTGATGGCGTTACAACGATAGCCTATCCAATAACCAAGTTTGTTTGTGATGTGCTCCTAAAACAAGCCGTTTTGGAACGGGGTATCCCTGCCAAAGTCTTTCGACTTCCTTTAATCGTCGGTGACTCCAAAACTGGGCGATGTGTCCTAGAACAAAACCATTACATGCTTCGCTACATGTTTGTTCTAAAAAATAAAATTTTACCTTCAAATCCTGTACCAGTGGCCATGCTTCCCGTTGACATTTGTGCGTGGGCGTCCGTAAACATATTTTTTAATGAACAGGCTCCCAGTGACATTTATAATATTTGTAACAAGAGTCCCGACACAGACCAGCAGTTTGTAGAGGTCGCCTCCAGATTGGGCTACAAAGTTGATATTGTCGAGTTTTCTGAATTTGCAAAGAGAATTAGGGAAAGTACGGAAGCAGACTCACCTTTATCCATTTTTAAAGAAATTTACAAAAATGATGACGATCTCATGGCAACTTATAGTTCAGCCCCGGCATTAAGACATTGGCTACTAGAGGCTGGAGGAGATCTTAGTGTTTTGGTGAGCAAAAAACTGGAAAAGGTGCTCCCAGAAATGTTTACAGAGGATCGTTACCTGGAAAACACCATGGAGTACATTTACAGAGATTTATGCTTTGCCAAGAAGCAAGGATGGTTTGAAAAGTTTAACTTGTAGGATATAATTATTTTATAATATTTATTGAACTTTAAAAAATTTGTACATATTTTTTATAATTTCTTTTTTTACAAATAAGAGATGTGAAAAAAGAACGGAAAACTTCACTTGTTATAAAGATACCTCTGATTTAAATCTGGGGAAACTATCGTAATTTCGTTGTTTGAAAAAAATTAAATCCTTTCATGTCCAAGTTCACATAGTCTCTTAACTAAATAAAATTATTGATTAAAAATTATGAAACTGCTGGCCATCCTTATAGTCATAAAATTGCTGCTGGCTGTTCTTATAACCATAAAATTGGTGAATGTCATTTAAACTATTTGGATTTTCCAACCCAACATCCTGCTGTTGATTTTGTGACAGGGATTGATATTGGGATAAATACTGACTCGGTTTTCTGGTTGATCGTGGGGGTTGGGGTGGTCTTGGTACTTCCCTGTTCCCACCTCCCCCAAAACCCTTTCCTCTTTGATAAGAAGGCGGCGACGTATACTGATCCCCTCCACTGGTATACCCAGGGGACTGGTATCCCTCATCATCATCTTCATAATAATAATCCACTTCATTTTGCTTAGGAGGGCTAGCAGTTGTGGTAGGCACCCTACTGTACGGTCGACTCGTAGTCCCTCTTATTCTTTCAAACTCCAAGTTGGGCCTCGGTTTCTCTTGTTGCTGTAGCCAATGACCATTGTAGTTCTCTTTGGTTACCTCACTAACCATTTTCAGCTGCTCGAGTGACTGCTTCAATTTCTCAACCATTTCCGCTTCACCATCATAACTTGGTATTTTATGCCTGGCGGCTATTGGTTGAATAGGTACTTCGAAGTCTTGTTCCACACCAATGCCCCTCAGATTACTAACCCCACCTCTTACTCCAGAACTATTTCGCTGTTGTTGCCCACCGAATAAGCTTCCTATGCCCCGAACTGGTCCCTCCAATACGACACCAAATTGGTCATTATTTTCCCTTTTAAATCCTCCCTCGCCATCATCCTCCCCAAATAAACCAGACCACGGCAGTTTAATCCTATTTCTACCCTTCCCCTGTTTAGTATTCTGACCATCCCAATATTTTAAAATCATATCTGCGCCCTTTTCGCCAATCATCAGTGTACTAGCCTGGGTATTCGTTGATACCGTTACTGGTTGAATGGATGCATCAATTACTCTCAAGTTTTTGGTTCCCAACACCCTCAACTCTGTGTCCACCACACTGCCCATAGAACAAGTTCCCGTGGGATGATGCAAAGTTACTGAAAGTCTTCTTGCATAACAGGTAAAATATTCATCACTCCTGAACGTCAAATGCTCACAACCTGGTAGCCTTGTCGAAATGAAACTCGCATCCATAGTAGTGTTCTCCATCATAAAAACAGCCCTTTTGATGCCCTCCACCATTACCTTCACATCCGTTTCCTCAGGGTCCCCAAAATAATTGGGATCAATAATAAGATTGTCGTATGGACTATGCCCACCAAGTTTCAAATAGCCCCGAGCCAATGGCCTGGCACCCGAAATAACCAAGTAAACCGAGTCCTTCCCGACGGTACCCCTTCCAAACTGGTCTATTTCGTCAAATCTGAGATTAAAAATCCTCGATATACTTTCCGGCCCATCCCTAAAGTTTGTGAGACCATATTGAAAGAATTGAATGTCTGGCCAATCGGATTCACCGCGAGCTTTTGCAAATTCAGAGGAAATGAGACCACTAGCCTCGCATCCTGAATTTGATAACCGACCCCGGCCCAGTGTGAACCATTTTATGAATTCGCCAATAGTTAGGTCTCTATCGATGTAGTAACCACGTCCTTCACGTACAAAAAATGGGAGGTAGGCAGCAAGATGATCTTGTAAATTTTTACCAACCGGTAAATCCGCTACGAGAGGAATCTAATTGTACAAAATTTAAGATGCACTTTACAATTTATTTACACAAAAATTAACTTTAATTGGTCTTCATGTTATTTTTACATTTAACTCCTGCAGATCTTGGGATGGACCAACTCCGGATAACAATAACAACTTTGGACTACCCACTGCCCCCGCACTCACGATTATTTCAAGCCTTGCAGCGGCTACGTACGTCTTTCCATGTCTATCATACTCGACACCATAGGCAACATTTCCATCCCGAAACAGGATTTTATTCACTTGGGCAAATTTCATAATTGTTAACGACGCCCGATTTCGAACCGGTTCCAAAATTGCTTTATAAGGAGCCTGTCGAACGCCTCTAAGCATTGGATATCTAATAATGTCAAAGCCTTCTTGGAAGACGCCGTTCAGATCTACGTGGGGGAACCCAAGTTCACCACCGGCACGTACAAAATCCAACGCCGTGTTTGGAAAATCAGGTGCTTCTATTCGTATGTCTCCCTTATAACCGTGGTTTACATTGTCACCAGGGACTTCGTAATTTTCATAGCTTTTAAAGTAGGGAAGCACACCTTCCCATGACCAGCTGGGGTCTCCGGTGATGTTTGCCCAGTTGTCGAAATCCTTTCTGTGGCCCCTCAAATGAATCACTAAAGAAATAAGCAAAAGTAACCCAATCATGTAATAACTATTTTAAAACTTTTAATTCACAACTATACAATAATGGCCAACTTACTATAATTCAGATTTCCCGTGCCTCCCAATCCCCTACCAGTAGACCAGCTGGATTCCTGCAATTAGATTTAAAAAAAATGAAAATGCGATACCGAATTGTAAATAAATTAATTGTTTTTTCTCAGCTTACCCCATTCACAGAAATTAGTGATCCAAACTTTTGGGGCACTGTTCTATGCCCCCAGTCCACTTCCGGGAAATTGGCAAAAAATAAGCTGAACCCGGGAATAAACTGTAGTGGATTAGGTTCACCTCCAGCTTCAATTAGCAAAACTGTGTATTTTCGGCTCAGACGATTGGCAAGCATGCATCCAGCAGAACCCGCACCCACTAAAACATCAACAAAATTTATACCAATTTTAAATCAATTCAAATACATAAAAAAATTGTATTTGTGTAATTTTTACCTATTATAAAATCGTAAGGTTTCGGCTTCAATGGATTTAATAATTCATTTTCATCTTGGATCCTATCTCCATTTGTCCACACATTTAAAATGGTACCTAATGATGTCAAGCCGATGTACAAAAGGGGTACAAAAAGTGGTTGGATTAATGGAGTAACTAGGGATTTTGCCCCTTGGACGATGAACCCAATCACCATGTCAACTAACTTTTAAATGACACTTTTTCAAAACTAGATAACTTGATTAAAATCACCAAGTTAAATTATATAATTTTATATAATTATCAAAATATTTGCCCGAAGAACACGGATAATCTCGAGAGAGATCATAATTGACTTTGCTAATCATAAGCCTAAATCTAGACTCAATTGATTTAGTGTTAACCATATTATTTTTGCTCTTATTTCATCTCAACAAATAGCTTAAAGAAAGAAAAACAATGCTTACTTACATCAAATTCATGTGCAGCCACAAAATGTAATTGCTTTTAATTATAACTTTAAAGGAAGGAATAACAGAGCAAGACGTGTAGTCAAACTGATTAAAAATTCCAAAAAATAACAATTGTGCATTTTTTTTATGTTTTCAATTTGATAATTTTAGGAGATGGGATTAATGATGCATTTCAGAATACATAAAATGAGCTAATATTAGATAAATAATCATTGATAGGTAACAAGTGTATAAAATGTAACAACAATTAAATGGTCAGGGATTAGGAGACAAGAGGAGACTTCACGATTGTATTGTGTAGGCACTGGCTACATAATTTGTAAGCGTATCAGACAAACTTTGTATCAAAGTTGATCGAACGGTTGGATGAATTCATGCTTCAAATATCACTAGCGAATAATTCCTGTGGATTAAATCAATGGTTACCCAAGCGCATACGAATAAAGTTTGTATGTTTGCAAACAGTTGATTATCATATCATATTACTTGATTAAAATAAAAATGAGCTGCAGTTACATAAAATATGCCAGAAATACATGTAAGATAAATGTAAGGTGATATACATATAAATGTTATGCACATGATACTCTCACACGTGAACATTTACGGGACACGCTTAAAGTTAAGTTGGATTAAATATAATTTAAAGTTTGTTGTGCAGTAATAAAAATGCACATATTTGTTTTGTTCTTTTCTTAGATTTCAGTTAAGTTTCCTGATTAGATGAACTACATTTACATGCTTGTTTATTCGAACGTGATCGACAATAATAGTATTGGTTATCATATAATAAAAAGGTAAATACATGGATTGGGCTGTATAAATGGGACTTCCGATGGAAGAACTAAAAAATGAAACGAAGGATTAATTTATAGCATTATGTGAACAGAATGACAAAACACTCTTTAATTGCCTTCTCAATGGGAAGTTTTCATCTTTGATTTGGTAGTGATTCGTAACATGATGTATATTGAAACATTTAATGAAGCAAAAGCAAACTCAACCCTTGGGTTGATCGCACCTTTTTTCATGGAATTACCAAGATTTTGAGTTTGGAGCAGCAGTTTGTCCTATTTTCATTCGTGTAGTAATTTTTCAAAATTGCAGGTCAGAGTAGCAATGCAACAGAAACCCATTTTGAAGACACTCGATTGTGCTACCTGCCACAGGAATAGAGGGGGGACAATGGGGCGAATTGAGAATATCAACAAATTTGAAGCTACTTGGATTAAAACTTTTTGGAAATTTATGCCAGGGGTCTTTTTAATGTTTATAGAGATGAAAATGGTGTCCTTCAGCCTTCTCTTTGTAATTTCTTCTGGGTTCTATTATTATGGGTATTTTAATTTTAAGAACCGTTCAAAGTCTACTTTAAAATATAACTAATTTATTATGGATAAAATTGACATGTTTAAGTGACATGCGTCACCCGATCCGAAAATAAACAAACGAGCTGTAATAAATAAACAATAGAACACATTTAAATTGATGGTTGAAGTGTTATAGTTACTCTCAGATACACTTTTTCTATCGTTTTTAAAACAAATATAATATACATACATACCTCCAGAGTTTTTAAATAAATATTTTACACATACGCACACTTTATTCTTTAGATATGCCTTTTAATTGCTTAATTAATGATGGATATCTTTGAATCTTTGCCTAAATTTTCGTTTACTCTGATGAACTGGTTTTCCCACTTCCATAGTTTTTCCAGATAAACGCAATTTCTATTTTTGTATCAATTTTTGTCATGGTTTTGCGCACTTTATGTAAGCAAAGATGTTGTCTAAAAGTTAATACATGCTCACATCAAATATTTTTAATGCCACAAAAAAGCACCTGATATATATTTCACCAGAATATTTTAATTGGGTTAAAAATTCTCATTCAAAATTAAAATGTTTCCAGCTTTGCGCATATTGTGATAAGATGTATGAGGTTATATAAGACACCCATATTTGGACACAAAAAATTTCAAGTGACCTTTACTTGTGAAACGTTTTTTACTGAGAATATTAAACTTTAGCACCAATCCAATAGATAATCAGTACCTTTTCTTCAGTTACGGCATTGCTTGCGTAATAATTGACATGCTATGTTGAGCAGATAAGAAAAAATTTCCTGGTAAAGAGTTTCATGAACAACTTGCTACACATAAAAAATCCAATTAAATCGTATTGTCAGTAGTATGTCATTATTTGATTTTAATTAATCCTATAACAATATTTTGTATTGCACTAAAGCAGCCGAGTATAATAAAGTTTCCCTGAGCTATCTTCAAAACAAATATTTTCTTATTTACTCAGATCCAGCAAAACTCAGAAAAAAATGTTTTGAAAGTTGTTTAAAAGTTTGCGCCTCAACCTTGAAAGTTTTTCATTGTATTTAGTAAACAATTTATGTATTTTTTATTATTCCGAATTATTTAATTCTCTACTGATCATAGGTTGTTAAAAAAAGAAGTTAAAAATGTAATAAAAATTGTGATGTTCTGGACAGGTTATTAGTTTGATAACTGATAAGAAACACATCACTCTTGCAAAATAAGTCACACGCGCATGACTGATTTATGAAGGAAGTAACATGCTCTATGAAACTATCGGGTCGGTGGTATAAAAGAGTCGAATATGTCTTCATATATAACCTCATTTGAAGAGTTGTATTTGTGGAATTTTCTATAATTTGCATCTGCCAATTTTCTCCTCAGATTTTCAATCCTTCGAAAATAAAATAACTTTGGGCTAAATCGTAAAAAATAAATAAGTACTAAAAAGTGTGACTCAATTTTCACCAGTCAAGTATGGGTATGTGTATTTCCTTTAACTTATAATCAAGGCAAATAAGAATACGTAATTTCAGAATCAATTGATTTAACAGGTGGAGACCGTGGACAAGCTTGGGTGACATGCGTCACTCGATCCAACAAAAGTGTGGTACGGGCATTGGTGTTGGCCGAATCCCTGAGAAGGACCAAAACTACTAAACGAATTGCAGTTATAGTTACTTCTCAGGTAGATAAACCGGAAATTGAGGTTCTGCATAATGCCTTCGACGACATTTTTTGCCTGAACGACAAGTTGATTTTACCATTTAGAGCTTCACTAAATGAAATTGATCATGGACATGAAAATGTTGACGAATTGCGTGGGAAAATATTTGCGTTTTCATTGGAAGTGTACGAAAAGTGTATTTTTGTGTCACCAGACACGATCATGCTTGAAAACTGTGATAAGCTGTTTGACGAAACGGATTTTTCAGGGACACAAATCAATGGTGAATCAGACGAGATGTTTGTATTTTCTCCGAGCTGGGCTGTGTCTGGATTTCTAAACGAAAAGTATGAACAAAGCATGACCCAGACAAAAAATTGTGTATGGAAAAACTTTATCATGAACTCGATGCATGAATGGGTAATAAATAACGATTCTAAAGGGATTTGGAAAGATAACTTTAATTTATCTACCACCAAGTTTTCCATGAAAACTGGGAAGACGGTTGGAGTGGGATTGTGTAATGGATTACCAGCAGCTGTCCAATTTGTTGATGCTGAAATGAACGATATGGAATTCGAAGGGAGATTGAAGCAGTTCAATTATGAAGGCATGGCATTAGGACTTTTGGAACAAGTAAATGCATTGTTTTAATTAGATAGACACAATCTTGTTGACAGATTAACAAATGCTAATCGATTGTTTTTCTGATCTCAGGTTATCATATCCTCCTGGCTCAACATGTTCGAAAATGGAATCTCCAGAGAAACATTGAGATTAAACCCACACCCACGCAAAACAGTAATAAGTGATAGTTACAAAAATGAGCCTATTGCAATTGTTGGCATGAGCTGTCGCTTTCCCGGAGCAAACAGTTTGGAGGAATTCTGGAATCTTTTGTATGCGGGAAAAGAAGGAATACAGACGCCTCCAGCTTTCCGATGGAAAAACGAACACTCCATTTTCAGTGGATCTGGTAAAGAGAGAAATACTCGGGCTGGCTTTTTGTCAACCCCGGTTGATGAGTTTGATGCCAAATTCTTCGGGTTGAGTCCCAAGGAAGCTTTGTTTCTTGATCCACAAGCAAGATTACTACATGAATTGGTTTGGGAGGGATTGGAGAATAGTGGGATTGACCCAATAGCTTTGGGTGGAAGTCATACTGGAGTATTTACAGGAAGCTGGATGAATGATTACAAGGATCTGGTGCAGACATCAACTGAGAAGGACTTTTTCAGGACGTACATGGGAAACAGTATGGGAGCCACTGCGGCAAGATTGTCGTTTATGCTGGGCGTTACCGGGCCAAGCATTGCTACGGTATTATATCATTTATGTATTCACCTTTTGTGAATGTATGCATTTATTGATTAAACTGTTTGTTTTTTTCAGGAAAGCGGGTGTTCATCTGCCATTGTTGCTGTGGATTTGGCAGTAAACAGTCTCAGGAAAGGCGAAACCAATTTGGCTTTAGCTGGTGGCGTCAATCTACTCCTTCACCCGTTCCAAGGCGACATAATTGAATACGTTATTGCCCCTGATGGACGCTGTAAAACGTTTGACGCCAATGCAGATGGGTTTGCAAGGGCGGAGGGATGCGGAGTTCTTGTATTGAAAAGGCTGAGTGATGCCATTCGAGATAGAGATCATATTTGGGCAATGATCAGGGGATCTGCCATTTCACAGGAAGGACTGAGCCGAAGCCTTGGGACCCCAACGGTACACTGTGAAGCACTTGCTATGAAATTAGCATTGGAAGACGCAGGCGTGCTCCCCGAGCAGGTCAGCTTTGTAGAGACTCATGGCACTGGTACGATTGTTGGTGACCCATTGGAGATAGCAGCAATTACACAAACCTACGGTTCCAAAGGAAGAACTAGTCCGTTGGTTATTGGATCAGTGAAGACAAATGTGGGGCACACTGAGAGCTGTTCTGGAATCACTGGCATTATTAAAACAGTTCTTGCCATGCAGCATGAAGTTATTCCAAAGCATTTGAATCTGGAAACCCTCAACCCCCAAATTAATTTGGATGCTATTCCAGCGACCATTCCATTGGAACCGATCTCTTGGCCAAAGATACAAGGCGTTGCACGGCTAGCAGGAGTGAACTCGTTTGGGATCACTGGAACTGATGGCCATGTTATCTTACAAGAACCTCCAGAAAGCCAACTATACCATATTAATACAGGGCTTGAACGACCCCTACATATTATCAAGTTCTCCGGAAAAACTCCAGATGCTTTGGATGAGCTAATAGATTTGTATGAGCAACAATTCAGCCAAAAGGCACATGAAGTTTCATTTACTAATGTTGCATATACAGCCAACACAGGACGAGCTTCATTTAATCACAGAGCATTTATTCTGGCCAGTGATTATGAAGAAGCTGCTAAATCCCTTCAAGGCAACAAATTTATGAAGGTCGAGAATGGTGCGGCTGACAAAAGAAAAATTTGTTTTCTGTTTACTGGACAAGGCTCGCAGTATTTTGGCATGGCAAAATCCTTTTATGACTCAAGTCCAGTGTTTCGCATACATTTCGACTATTGCGATCGTTTATTACGGGACGACTACAACTTGTCTATTATGAATGCTCTCTGGGGCGAATCAAGCCAACAATTAAACAGAACATTGTATAGCCAAACATCCATTTTCTGCATTGAGTACTGCTTACTTAAATTATGGAAATCCTGGGGTATCCAACCAGATTACGTTTTGGGTCATAGTCTTGGTGAATTTTGTGCTGTTGTAGCTGCAGGGATCATTTCATTCGAGGATGCTCTCAGGCTGGTAGTCACGAGAAGTCAACTGATTGACCCACTTGAAACTGGAAGCATGCTTGTCATCAAGGCAAGCTTAAAGGATGTGGAACGATTAATGGAAGACACAAGCATTGCGTTGGATATTGCAGCGGTGAACTCAAACGAACAAACTGTGGTAGCGGGGGATACTACGAAAGTCTTGCAACTTTTGGATTTATGCAAGGAGAGATCAATTAAAGCCGTGAAACTTGAAGCCACTCATGCCTTTCACTCTCGACACATGGATCCCATCCTCGACGAATACCGGAAAATAGCAGCCACAATAAAGGTATCCGACGGTTTGACCTCTGATTGCCAATACATTTCTGGTATGGATGGAAAACTGGTTGAGAATTCATGCAAATATATAAAGGATCCACGATAAATCGGGCGACTCATTTGAATGAATGTTTTCTAGGAATATACACATGATAGCCCCACATGT
>JAQFZH010001338.1:0-22146 GCA_034695485.1 Entomobrya nivalis
AAAAAAAACGATTTCATAGTGCTACTTGCTACTACTCTTTGGGTTTTTTACGGATTTATTTGAACTGTGAGTTTCTATGATAATTGGGCGATTTTGGACTAGACTTTTGTCCACGTATGTATACAATATAAATGAAAAGTCAATAAAGAAAACCATCCAAAAGTTAATTTACACGGATGGGAATTATGGTAACTCATCATGACATATGCAATGTTATTTTTTATCTGCCTAAACTCCAGCTTCTATGCTATGTTTGGGCCACGGTTCAGGACACTCATGAAACTTTTTCAATGTCATGAAACAACTTCACAAAAATTCTCACGAACTCTCATGAATATTCAATTATTTGACAAGCAAAAAATACACAACGGACCAACATTTTTCACTTCTTTTAGCCTTTTTGGAAGCAAAACCTTATTTCTTACAACAAATGACCAAAAATATTTTCGTTTAATTACCTGTATAAACTGCGTACATCGAATGACGTGCAGAGGTAGATTTAATCCCAGAAAAACGCTAGAAACCAGCAACAGCGTTTTGGTCACCCGAGCATCCGAATATTCAAATTTTTGCTGTGTGGCCTTCCTATCAATCTTGGAAACTGGCCTTATCATCACTCGAACAGTGTCAACGTATGCCAATGGTATTTTTAAAATTTGAAGACAGTCCTTTACTCGATGCTCTATCGGTGAAAGAGAAATTTCCTGTTCTCGCTTTATCACCTTCTTTACTTTCGCATCCTTACTTGCTAAATTATATATTAGCGAAGCTGCAGTAATTTGACGACGTTGTCTCCCCAACTCACATACATTGATAGCAGTCTTTAAGTTGAAATAGGCAATAATGAAAAATGGGATTATCAAGGTGATTGTACTGTCAACATAGTTGGCTATCTCAGAGATATCGTAAAACCGTTCCGATACACTACACACGTCTACAGGTCCTGATGATAGTTCAATCTCAACCACTTCTGCGATAATCCATACGTAAGAAAATGTGAGCAAAGCTAAAGCGATTATTCCGCAAATGGTAAATTTTGCTTTGCTTTTTCTGCAATGGTGAACCCTCCCTAATGGATAGTAGACCACAAGATATCTCTGAACTGAAAATGCGACTGTTATATAAACCGTTACGAAACACGTGACCTGACCAATGTACATGATCAGTGGACACACAAGTGGATGTGTGATTATGTGGCCGACATTAGCCTCTAGCCACACTATAAACAAACTGAAAAGAAATCCAGTGTCACTCACAGCCAAAGCTGATAGATAATAAGAGGAGGATTGCCTACGATAATTTGATTCCATTAGGAATACGAGTAGAGAGAGAAAGTTTCCAAGTACCCCAACAAAGCAAAGAATAGGAGTGTAGTATTTTTCAACAATTATTCCCGTGTAAAACATCCTGAAAATATAACCATTATAAATAAATTAATACCATTTTATAAACTAATCAAATAAAAGTAACGTTTAACGAACCTTTCCCAAATGTTTTCAAAAGTTAGCAGTCTTGCTTGAGTTTCAGTCTGGGTAAAGTTGGTTAGATTATTCGCAACCAAAGATATCGAGTCCATATTGTCAGCCTTAAGATCCCACTGGCATAGAAACAGAGTCCAGCAGTCTTGCTCGCCTCGCAGTCAACGAGATACTGTGTCTGCATGAGAAGCCGCGAGACCTTTTTCTGCTTTCTCTCACATATGCTCAAAAAGTAAAAGGTGCACTACAGGAATGAATATCAGATATAAACGCAGACGGTGAAAAAAGCTTTACAAAATACGGTGGTATATTTTTGTGCGGTGATGGTTGTTTCAAAGTCAATGTCCAGTTTTTAAAGTAATCAAATAAATGGCTTCTCAGAAATTTTAATGACTAAGTTTTAATTATCGCATTTGCACTTTCATTGACGTCAAACTGTTTATCAAGTAAAAGAGAATACAGTTTTAACGGTTAGATAACCCCATAAGTGTGCAATCAACATGTGCAACAACAATTCATCAAAAATCATCCATACTAATTAATTAAGCAAAAAGTTACAGTCGTTTGAAAACCTGTCTCGAAAATGGCGTCGACTTTTTAAACAATACTTTATCAATGGCTGCAGTTTCACTTGTTCAATTTCACTTTCACTTTACAATTGTTTATAAGTTAAAACTAGTGCACTTCTGTTCCCATACTAATCCACGGATAACTATGAATGCCACAACCTAAAAAAATACTTTTGAAGTGGAATGGAATTGGTTGCATGTTTTCAATAAAGAAAATCAACTTTTTGAGACCATTTTTCTATTTTTATGTTATAAACCCCTGATGAGGGATCGAGGTCGACGTTCCGTCAATAAAATATTTGATTAAACACTCGTTGTATTTCCAAAAGATATTTTACTCAAAATTTAAGACATTGTTAGGTTTACTTTTCTTGAAACTTCTTTTTTGTGCATTTGTCAATTCGTTTGTTTTGTCAGGCATCTACTCACAATTCAAATTATTCAGAAAGTATGATAACGTTTTAGTGAGTCAATATATGCTGATGACGTACAAATCAAGCGTGCGAAGTCAAGAACATTTATTGGAATTTACATTATGTCGCTACATGAAAGGGTAACTGTATTCCTCTGCAGAATAAGTTCTGCTGGTGTTACATGAAAAAATGCAATGTTGCTGCATACAAAACATTCAATTTTTCTGTACACTGTTCCAAATCTTTTCTTATGGAATCAAAGTAAAAGTAAATATTTTTAGATGTACGATGAGTCTTATAAAACCAGTAATACGTGCAAAGTTCGTGTACAGTATTCTGCACGTTTTTGATCATGTGTTCAATATGTTGCGGGAAAGTTGAAGAAAATCGTCCATTATGCACTTATGGCATAGACAGAAGTTTTTACAACAATTGAAGGAAGATATGTTTACTTTATTTGTGTTTGTGAGCTCTTATTTCCATACTTAGGGGAAAAACATGAAGGATCAATTATAACGATATTAATAAGAACTAATATAATTCATCATAAAATCATTGAGATCTACAGACTACAAATATATTTTACAAATAGTATTTTTCATTTCTATTTATTGCAATTTCTTGTTACTTTTCATGGCTAAAGTAAACATCAACCAGAAAACCATTAAACCAAACAATAAATGCATAGAACATTCTCTTTAATTAAATTATGCACTTATCAATAATGCCTTTTATTAAAATATTTAAGGGAAATAAAGTTTAGCAACAGGAACGTAGGTTATGGAAATAAACCATCCGGTAAAGCACTATATACTTATTAAATTTTTATTACTCAGGAAGTCGACAAATGCTTGCTAAAATACAAACCAGTAATTTTCTCCAACAAGTAAAAATTCATAGTGGGCATTTAAAATCAACTTAAATTGCTGGAGGCATTCGCATTTATTAGCTTCACATTTTTTGCTTTACACCAACTTCTGAATGAGGGAACAGCTTCTTTGAAGCGCACATTAAAAATTAATGTATCGTAACGCATAGTTAAATTTCTACATCCGGAAAAAGAGGTTGTTACGTGTACACCATCTTTTGAAATAATAAGGATACACCATAATTTTTCTTACGGAAGGTTTTTTTGCTGAAATGTAATATCTTGACAAATCACAGAGATCCTACTGGAAGGTTCCAACTTTCACAATCCAGCGATTTCGTCACCGTTGACGGATGTAAAAATTCGTTTGTCAAACTAAAAAACCAAATACCGTGTTAATGTTTCTTGCATTAAAAATGTATTCTTATGTTATATATGCCAGGTTTTTAAACGTCACCATCTCATCAATTTGTTCATAATTTGTGGGGAAATTTTGCTTTTAGCAGTTTCTTCAGAATATTCCTAAAACGGATCCCAAGGTATCTTCAACAATTTCGGTGGAGTAGTCCGTATATGTAAATATATATTTCATAAACAGTAAAACTCGAGCTTTTTTATTCAAAGGTTTGGGATATAGCTCAGTAATGTATCCTGCTATTAACAATTAGGCAATATCCGTTTGTTGCTACATGCTCATACAAGCTGTGTAAATGTGTACAATTCAACCAACTTTATGAACCTAATTAGAATCGCAACATAATTCGCGAAAAAGGAAACACATTTACCTTTATATCGAATTAATTAATTACTTTTCAAACTGCATAAAATTCAGAAAGTTTTTTCCAATAAAATTAGATTAGACAACTTTCCATTTACTGCAGTTTACAACTTTCACCAAACTTTCTTTCCAGGACCGAAAAAACGATGTTTTAATTAAACTCTACAGTACTATTGAGCTACAACCAGTCCAGCATACCTGATGTGACTTTGACTAATATACAAAAATGATTACACACTTGAATCGTGACAAAAAAAACTTTGCATATAAAGCTATCAAAAATATTGTTCTAGTTTTTCTTTCTGTGAATCCCTTTCATAGTATGTTTATCAAAAGCTAGTAGTTTACATGAGCGAATTACAGACAGTATAAACCTTGTGTACACGTGTAATTTTACCTATATCTATCAACGTATTAAATTGAATGTAATTATTATAATATAAGCATTACAATTACAACGGTCTTGGGCCATAACAACAAATTTGTATTGGTTGGAGACTAGTAATTCCAACATCAAATCCTCAAGTGGATAAAATTTAATGAATTATGTATAACCATTCCCTTTGGTAAATTTTTTTGGTTAGTAATCAAATCCAATTCATACGGTGGTCGTCTAATTTTGTGAACGGTATACTTGCTTAGAAAATTTGTACTGCATTCATAATTTCACGAGTTAATTTAATTAATTTAATTTAACAGAATTAATTATTCTTCCCGCATTTAAGTCTGAATGTTATAAAAAAAAGTTTAAGTTACAGGTCGACATTTCTGTGGAATTCTCTGCCTAATAGTATTGATGTAGAAAAGGGGTTTGCAAACTTTATAAGTGTTGTTAAGATTTTGTGAAACTGTAAAATGTAATTTAATTAATGTCAGTAGAAAATAGTAAATTTTTATTGTTATGGAGTCACCTATGTGACAACAGAACATTCTTTGTACTGGACATGGCAAGACTCTCGAATAAAGATCAAATTCAAATTTGCAACCATTGAAACACGGTTAGTTGCAATCTTGTTGATGCAAATTGCACCATACGAGAATATTTCTTTTTTTGCATCTGTCAGTTTGTATGTTACCAATTCTTACACAAACTGGTTCATTAAACGAAAATGAAATGAAAATCTGCAAGACGAATATGGTCTTGTGAAAGACAGAACCAAGGAACAAAAATGATCATAACAAAAATGGGCTTGAATTTGGGTCGTCGTCGTGAATGGTTTTCATTCAATGTTTGCAATATTTTTACTTCAAATAAGGATTCCATTCCAACAATCAGCATGAATACAATTTTTTAGCCTGTGTCAAATTTGGTTTGCAAAACCCATATTCAAGACTAAAATACTGCTGAATGTGAATGAATGGAAACTTCGAAGAAGCCGAGTCTATAAAATACAAAATAAGATTACCGTTTTGGAACGAAGTCTCAGCGAATCCAGTTTTCTGAGAAAACGAAATCAAGTTCATAATTCAATCTCTACAGAACTATTGAATGCTTATTGTTCAAGATCATGCAACAAAAAAATTCAAAATGAGTATGTAAATGTGGAATAGAAGCATATGTTAAGCAATAAACAGTCTGGACCTTGTCAAAATTATTCTACAAAATATACATGTTGTATGATCTAAATATCCTCAAAACTTGCATGCACGCAATAATAATACTGATAGCGTTATGAAAAATTCTTTTGGGATTTTATTTTTTTGTGTGTGTAGGCTTTGTTATCAGTGGAAAATAAGGCTTATCTTTCGGTGAATCTACACGAACGTACATAGAAGCAAATACGGTCATGTTTATTTGCACGTTTATTCTACTGCTCCATCAAAGTATTAAACGGGATCTAGGGATTATCATAACTACATCAATATAAAGAAGTAAATACCAAGAAATATTAATATATTTAATGCATTTTATTTCAGATTGCAAAAGATGGTCTATCTATAAATCCTAATAGCAATGCGAATAAAATTTAATCCTAGCATGCGATTACCAACTTCCAATACTGAAGTAGATAAGGATTACTGTAATCTGTGATTATGAGTAAAACCGGGTTTTGATAAATTTTGCTAATCATAAAGTTGATATTGCTGTTATGATGAAAACCCATCTAATATTATTAGTAAATATTTTCTGCATTACCGAAACGATTTAATTTAGGGCAAAATGATATAAAAGTAAGGCAACCCTGTTCAATTAAGATGCGCATTATTAAACGAACCCTGAGTTAATTCTTTTCTGTTAAACTTATGGTTATTGGGCTTTTGGTAATATTTTCGTATATGCATTCGACTGCGTAATTATTTTAACAATTTGTACATTCAAGATGCACCAGTACGCTCATGTAGTTCATTAACAGCCATTTCCCAACAGGATTACAAGTGTAAGAATACGCTTATGAAGGGTTTCACAAAAGTAGATTGAAATATTTCACTCGAGGTTTCGAAATTAAATCAGTTTATTCATCAACAGCACACTACCGAACGTATCAAATCAAAGAATTGCGGTTACGAATTCAACCTTTAAACCATTTTATTCAGAAATGAACAGAAATGTCAAGGAACGTCTATATTTATGTCAATAGCTTTTTAAAAGTGAACCTTCAATTTATAATGCATTTAAAATTAAACGTGTGACGCAATTTGTATTCAAAATTGAAATTGGATAGAAATACATTCCATCAGAAGTTTTTACATGATTTCGAAAACTTTTAAATAAGGTTCTGGTTTATATTTTAGTTGTAGGTGTTCAATTTCATTTAAAATGAAACCCAATTGCACTTTCCATCTTGTTTGACGTAAGCACGCTATTTCCTCCTGAGAAAAGTATTGTATGCATTTCCTGTAAATTTACAGTAAAGGTAGCAAAGGTCATTCATTCATATATGTAATTGATTACTGACTACAAAATACCCCATCAAATAGTTTTACCATAATAGAAAAAAGTTGTATACATTGTTGACATAATTTTGAGTAGGAAGATATTTACTTGTTCTATAAAACATCAAAAATGTATTTATTTATAATAATTGCATCATGCACAATACACATACGGATATGCGATTCCAATTTACAGATCATGCATTCATATTATAAAATGTATGCATAAAATCTGTTGCCCACTCTAGCTAGCCTTATGCTGAGATTTTCCTTGAGTGGTATAGTAATACAACAACCATTCGGTAAGCTAGTCAGCATCCATCATCTTCGCTCTGCCGCTCGCCATCAACTGACTCCTCATTCAATGAAGCATCGTGTACTACCACTTTTGTGAATTCAACTTTCTCTATGTTGTACTTTATCCATGAAAATACAGTAAAGCTCACGGCACGCGTAGGTCGTCTTAAAATCTTGCAAATTCATTCTGACAAGATTTTTTATGCATGGCTATTATGTATATAATTTATTTTGTACGTTTACTAATATCAAGACAGGGAATCTCATGATTTTATTTTTTCGCTAGCACGATTTCATTTGTTAGAAATATTAACAAAAGGTTCAAGGTCACAGATACATTTTTTTTCTGGATTATTTGCAGCAAAAATGTAAATTAATTAAATCATGACTACTATTAAACCTATTGAACATTTATGCGTTCACGCCTAATCTTGCATTTTTTTGAATACTTTTTTGCTGCCATATATTCTTGGCCAGTCGACCTGATCGTATTTATCAAAATGTAATAATGAATATACGGGGTCTAATCAATGCATTTCGATATCATTATTTCGAAAGTTATTGGCATTATAAGACTCCTTTTAGAAACTTGTTGCCATCACGTGAGCATCTTGTTCAGCAGCAATCTGAGCAGCCAATGTTCTTGAATCTCCAACGAGAAAGTATATTGTCCATTCCAAAGCGACTTTCTCCTTGCACTGCAGTAGCACAGAAGTATAAAATCCGCATTTAAATTCAACGTTAAAAAATCAGTTTTCTACCTTTCAGTATTTGAAATTTATTTCTTGGTTTTGTGAAAGGAATGTATTAAACTAAAAACGAGTATTTACTATTGAGCTTTTTATTGAAACCAGTCAAGTGTTGCCTAGAGTGTGTCATATTTAGAAAGAGTTCTCCGAAGCAGAAGTTAACCCTACGCGGAAGCGATCATTCAAGTGGCTGAATGTTAAATTGACCATGCTTGAATCAATTCTAAAGTTAGAAGGACGATTTATTTTGAAACGCCTTAGAAGTTACAATTAGCCTGTTCAAAATTTAAACGCAGCAAATAGGTTGTGGAATTGGCTACAAACTCAAAGCTTAACATGTAGCTAATTCTGAGATATATTTCAAAACATATTGTTTAGTAATAAATGCATAGTTTCACTGTATTTTTCACTGAAACCAAATTTTGCCGCAACAATTTTCTCATGTGGTACGTAATATTGCTTAACATATGTTCGGTTCATTAGATTTATAATCTATATTGCATTTTGCATTGAAATTAGATACTGCTTATATGATTGTCGCTTATACTGAACAGATTAGTTTTTAAGTTCAAAAAATAGCCTATCATACGTAGCCGATGTATCGAAATTCATCAAAACGATTCTGCATAAAAGTTTCAGCAGATGTACTATACAACAAATACATTTATTGAAAAAATGATTTCGGCAATGTTGGATATTTCTAAAACATGAGGTATTATGATATAAAATTAATCCTTCAATTCCTTGAACTGCTCCACAAAATGCCTTTGAGTAATGAGTAAAATATGGTTTTATCCAATGTACCACATGAGTTCCAGTAATTGAGAACTAAAAAAGCAATCATTACAGGTTTTTTATGGTTTTGTATTCGGCGGACTTTAATTATAAGCTCTCTTTCTTTGTTGTTAATTATTTTGAATGCCTAATAATAGTTTGACGACCAAGAAATGTATTATCGTAGTTTCTACAGAAAATAGCGTTGCACGCAAGAAAATGGTGGATTTATAATTATAAAAATTCGCGGAGGACTTGAATCCAATGCCATATAATTGACTGTATGCTTATGCTTATATTATTCTTTGCCATCTTACTAAATTACTAAATTTCATGTGCTAAGGCAATATTTATTCCATATTTTGAAGTTTACATGGTAAATCGCCTAACAAACTTGTTATTGCATGGTTACACCTGTTTGAAAATATATTCTGACTATTGGTATGCTTTATTTATAAAATATTTATCTGACAAAATCCCAAAATCGGATAGATACAACAATATTTTTAGGATACATTTGCTTTATAAACTTTTGACTATTATTACTGAATTTTTTTAGCAAGTACCTAAATTCGTTAAAGAATATTAAAGAACCTTTACGAAATGCACATTTTTGGGGTTTTCATTTCATTATGCAGATTTCTCAAAAAGAAGTCTGGAAAAAATCTTTCAGCGACAGGATACCACATAATTTTCAAATACTAATGCCGCGCAATATCAAATTAAAAACCTATTGACTTTCTTACTTTCACCAGGGCTATACGCTTACAAAATTGCTGAAAGCATATTATATCTCAACATTTCAGTCTAGTCTCTGATAGCTCCTCTACCGACATCGCTCTGATCATAATTTTTCGGATACTTTTCTAGCTCCTAGTAGTTTCTTTAATGTTAGATTAACCAAAACATGTTTACACCTCCTACATAACTTAATGGGCCAAAAATGCAATTTTATACACTTCGTAAGTTCCGCAGTTGGTTGTAAAGAGAACAGATCATAACTTGCAACTAGTTTCCAGTATATACATTTTTTGAGTATACGATAATGTATATTTTCACCAATTTCAGCAACAAAATGTACGTTTTTACCATTATTTTGCTTCATGTTATATACAAAATCATAACACCACGTTAAAATCCGGTCTTGTAAAAACGCAGTTGCTTTTGACGAGTGAAATTTGTGACCTTTTTCAAATCTTGTTTTAGATTTGAAAAGACCTTAACATCGTTGACTCAAAGTGGCATGCATCTGTTGACGTATTAGTCGTAAGTTGAAGCAAAAAATAAGATTACATGTCATGTAAAATGTCAAATAACTACAATGTCATTGAGCACAAGCACAAAATATGCATATATAAATCCATTTTAAGTTTTTGTCGTTTTGTGAAAACAATTGCAAACCAACCAACACATCTGTTATGGAAATAAGATGGGGCATGCATTGAAGCGAACATGAAAAGAAATGGTTGGTTTTTTATGTGACTTAACAGCTAAGGATGCCAATTCAGCACGGAAGATATTGTTTGATCGTTTTTTCTATTGTCGTGCAGATGACACTTTGAACTGTGAAATAACAACTAACGAAATAAAATGTGAATGCATATATTCATGATGAAAGTGAGTATATCACGATGAAAGCAGGTATAAATAGATTGAAACTTCAAATTTGGTGTTTTATGAAGACAACACAAATAGATTTTGAGTGTTTACAAAACAAAATGGGATCTGAAACCACAAAATGGGATGAAACATCAAGGCCGACCCAAACAATCTTTTTTTGAGGTAAAGAACTCAATTTTAAACGACCTCAAAGAACTATATCTAATAAGGTTTATTTCTAGTACGGAAGATCGCAGGTATAATAGACTAAAATTGATGCACAGAAGCCTTATTACACAAATTTCGTGTTAATTTTCCTGTGAAAATACAAAATTATTGCTGAATCTAGTGATTAGTGAAATAATATGGTATTCAGGAAAACATTTGGTGGAATTGCAACAAATAAACGGCGAATGAAACAGCAATTTCGTACGACTTTTAATAAGGACCAGAAAGCGATCTGGGATTATATTGAAAGTTATTTATACGGAAAGGAAAGTATGGATTGGGGCAGTTGAGCACTTACTTGAAAAATAGCAATATCTTAAGGATTTATTGAGGCAAGCTTCAGTGCACACTAAAAATATGAAGTATGTTTTTCTCTTTTCTGAATATGATTTATGCTGCAAGCTCAGATATGAAAATACAATCATTCGTATCGACATTTTCCCTGTAAATAAATGAATGTGGTGGAAAATTCGGTTTTAAAAGACCAATAATAATGGATAGAAATATGTTTACCTTGACTTAAAAAGCAATTGCATTATTTTTTATTGTTAACCAATTACGTGAAAATATTTATTATTATAAAATACTTAAAGTAGGATAATGTAAAGATTTAAATTATGTTGTCATCATTTGATTGACACTTAAATTAGCACTTGGTCTTGAAAAAACACGCCTATAAATATTTATTAGCGCGTTACGAAACTGTTTTCCACAAAAGCAGTAAAGAAGAAAGTTAATGGCAAAGTTGGTGTAAAATATCATATTTGCCCAGGGTTGAAGTGCGCTCAATAGTTCTCGTCCCACCTTGGTTCCTTGCGCTATCTGTAAAAAATAAACAAATAAAAAAACTAATTATTATCTCGTGTTATTTAATATCTGCTACTAATATGCAGCGAGTAAGACTTTATTTTACCTGTATAAATTGGGCGCATCTTATCACATGCAATGGTAGATGTAAACTTAAAAATACTGTCGAAATCAGTAATAAAGTTTTGTTAACCCGATTATCTGAACTAGCACTTTGTGGTTGTCGTCTCTCTTGGAAAAAGGGAGACTTTGTATGAGTAATTATTTTGATAGAATTCACAAAAGCAAACGGAACTCGGAGTAGTTGCAGACAATCCATTGTTCTGTATTTTAAAATTGATAAATACACAAGTTGGGTGTTTCGTTGGGTTAAATTTCTTTCAGTCCCTGCTAACGACTCAGTCAAAAGCAATTGTCGCTCTTGTCCACTTTTGTAAACCTTGATGGCTATACTAACATTGAAGTATGTGATAAGAAAAAAAGGAATCACTAAGGTAATCCCACTGTCGACGTAATTTGCGATTTCGGAGATTTTGTGGTAACGTTCTGGCACAGTACAAACTGAAATGTACGTTTCCGCTCTCGGAACCTCTTCAACTTCTGCAATTATCCACACATATGAAAACATAACTAAAGCCACTAAAATGATTAAAAATATAATTATTTTAGTTTTGGTCCTGGTACAGATTTGTCTCCTTGACAACGGAAAATGTACAACAATATATCGTTCCACGGAAAATGCGACCGTGATATAAACTGTAACGAAACATGTCACTTGTCCGAGATACATAATCAGTGGGCACATAAAAGCAGATGTTATCACTCCACCAACAATATATTCCAGCCAAATTGCGAACAAACTCAAGAGAAAGCCGGTATCACTAATAGCAAGTGCTAGGAGATAATAAGCGGATGATGCTCTTCGATATTTTGTATCCATTAGAAACACAAGTACCGAGAGAGAGTTTCCGAATAATCCCAGAAAACAAATAAGTGGGGTGTAATATTTTTCTACTAGTTGGCCAGTTAGAAGCATGCTATAAATATACAATTCAATTCAATTTAAAATTAGTTTTCTTCGCAAAATTATCAAATTCAGTTAAAAAGGCTTACCGGTGAAATAATGACTCGAAATCTGTCATGTTATAAAGATCATGTATTGGTATGTTGACACTGCCATTACGTTTCAAAAAATCTTCACTGAATTCGTCCATTTTGGATGTACCGTAAAGCTATTTTCAGGAAACTAAAACGTGGATATTTTTATTCCACCTTGGCTTGAAAGTATTAGGTTTGACTTATTATGTGTAATTGCACCTTGGTTTAGGGAAGCTAAACAAAAACTCTATAAAGAACACAGAGAGCTTGTTCTAGAACGAGAAGCTGAAAGGAAACTGCTCTAAAATAGCTCGAATGCCACAATATTTCACTGTTTTAAGATCGTCTTGTGCTTTCACTTGTGATCCGAAATGTAAACCAAAAACCTAAAACTAGAAGTGAAAGGTAATGCGAAGTCTGATGATGTCTTTCAAAGCATTTTTGATGTTGCAGCTCACAAGGAAACTCAAAATTAATGAATAAAACGGACAAGTGGATAGTCGATTTTTGATAGCTTTTACTCATACTTTACGCATGTAAAGTTTTTTGTATAAAAAGTACTACTCAAATAAATAGATAGATATTTGGTCTACTAAATATGTTAGCTAGATGGTTGAACAGAGATCAAATGTGCATTGATTTTGAGAAAAACTACAATTGCTTGTGGTAAATTTATTTATTAGTTTAACACAACATCAAACTCGAATCGTAATCTGCAACTAAAAACTAACTAGCATCAACTATTTACTTATAAGTCTGCAGGCGGCACCTTTTTGAGTTCCGTGGTCGGACAGGTGTCATAAATGAAAAGAAAAAAGGAAAAAATAACCTTCAAAATTTCAACTTTAGTCAAAAGATGATTACTTCTACAGTTTTCTCTTTTGTTCTATTTGTGTGTTTTTGATGTATTTGACAATTTGTCTGGGATTTCAGCTCTTATATTATTCAACAGATATTTATGCAAGGTTCCTTTTGAACCATATTACACTACACGTCCAGAACTATTTTTAGGCAAAAGGTACACATAAGCTTGATGCATTTTTTCATGCTCGGCTACAAATTCATGCACGAAACCAAAGCAGACTAATCGTAGAACTGGTAAGATTTTATTCTAGAACTCTTCCAATAGGCAGCGACATGGTAGTACCAAAGTCAATATTTAGATTTTTGTGACAAGTCGACTGGAAAATTTAATGCATTCGTTTTTATTTAACCATGGTTTTGAAAAGGTTACAGAGTCGCCTACAATTATTTATTCGTGTGCTTCCGAGTTTCAAAAAAAGGAAATTGAGTTGGTTTCCAATTGAACGGTTTTTGATTATTCTCTAGGTACGATACTAGTTTTTGAGGAAATTTCCATTTCAAACAATGCAAAACTTTAAATTACTTGAGATTTTTGGAAAAACAAGCAACTGATTTTCTCCATCTCATCACAGCGGTAAAACCGTATTTATTTTAGTAATGCGGAATCATGTAAAATCGGACAACAGTAGAGCAAAACAAATAGAATTTCAGTCCTGATTTTAACGAAATAAATATATTTTTATAAAGGAAGTTGACACTAAAATTTCCACTATATATATAAACTTGTGAATGTATATTTTTCTGTGATTCAGTTTGCTCAAGGTGTAAAGCAAATTAAACTTGAAAATAAAAATTAACTTGTCTGAACTACATGCTAATATAATGTAGTGCATGAATAATACATGAGCATGGGTAAACTCATAAGTTTTCCAAACATTCATTTATATTAATTCTTCGCTTCATTTTCATAAAATACGATTTTTTGACGTCGGCAAGAGCAACCAACCTCTTTGGTAGACATTCAGGAAGCAACTGAAAGCAGAGCTTTCAACGTGCTTGGCTTTAACTTCTACTACTCGTTGTTCTTATCTACTTACAGAGTTCTTAACTTTCCCCGGAAACAGTTTGCAGGAACAAGCAAAATACTTGCACAAACTTCACTCAACGTCAGTGTAGTGAATTCAGAAAGGTCTTCGACTGTATTGAAGGTAGTGCTACAAGATGGAGTTTCCTACAGTGTCGTCACATTCTCACCAGCATTAAAATACGAATGTAACGTTTGTCTCATGTTCATACAAGAAGAAGTCAGATTTCAGCTGCAAATAAAATATCCATATCAAAGCCGAGCCCACCTCAAAGTTTGAGAATTCGGAAGCTAATATACATTCCCACTGACTAAATAAAAGCGAAGTTTTTTCAATTGAAACCACAGCTTGAGGGAAATGCTGTTGGACATTCTCCAGAATCTGAATGTTTAGCTATAAGTCAGTATGTATCAATGAAGCATGGTCGCAATGCTAAAGTTTGTATGGGCAACTAATATGCTGTAGGCCACAAGCATAGAAGCAACAAGTTGTTACATTGGTTGGAAATGTGAACCACGTCCACAAGTGTCATTAGTTCAAGAATCCTTTACCTATGAAAACAACAACATGTAATTAGCCATATCAATTTATTTTGGTTTGATTTGATTTTAACACCTTCATGTATTAAAATATGGAAATCTTCAGTATAGACTTTCATTTAGCTTTATGTCAGTACATATTAAGTAAGTTGTATCTATGAAGTCATATTATTCAGAGAAGGTTTGCAAATTAAGTTTAAATTAATTGGTTTATGTAAGCAGCTAATACATTAGCCGCACATAAAACATTTTTCAGAGGAGAGAGACTTACGTGCACTAAAAAACTTTTTATCTCCGCTTTCCTTTTTCAGTTTCCAAATACACATCTCGTAAAGCAGACAGCCAATTATTTTATTTTTTCGTCTGATTTTAAAATAGAGTCCAATTTCAAAATCGTACTAGCAAAAAGTACGTAATCGTACAAAAAGTTGTAGTTATAAAACACTTCGTTAACGAATAAAAATGCTCAAAGCAAAACTTACTGACAATAAAATCCTTCGATAATACAAAACTCCATGAATCTGATTCGCCAGATCTAAAAGTAACAAATAATTGACATTAAACTAATGATACAAGATGTTAACTTTTCCAACAAAGAGCATAGTCTGTCCCCAAAAAATCTCATCTACACGTGCCTGAGCTTTTAACCTTTAATTTTAATGTCAGCAACGTTCAAAAGTGGAAAACCTAAATATAAAATAAGAATAGCTACAAATATCACGCGCCCATTTTGTGATCACACTGTAAGAATTTTTTTAACTTCTGGTATTTTCTAAAGCAAACAAATAACCTTGCAAAACACTATTACATTATCAATCCGTTGAAAATTCATTTATACAGTCAATCAAATTATTTTCAGAGACAATACAATATTTATTGTTAGAGCCTCCGCAAATTTCTAGCTACCGACGAAAATTACTTCCGCAAGACCTTACTCATGTCAATATGTTCATAATTTGGAGCAGAGCATGTAATTCGACGCCCACAATTTCCATTCTTAGAAATTTCTCTACATTATGGTTACTTAAGGCACTGGTTTATGACATAATTCGTAATAGTAGCTTGACCGAAGTTTAAAAATTTGATTGTATTCAATAAAATCAAGCGCGCACTGTAGCACCGACACCATACCTAATATCCCTACTACGAGCATCTCGTCTACCCGTTTCCCGAGAGCTAATTTCCAGTGGAGTCCACCCATCATAAATGCCTATGTTAGAATATTGTGCGTCTGCATACTTTGACGTGCCATCGCAGCGAAAAAAATTAACAATATATTTCATCGATATCTTAGATGCAACGTTAGTAAGATTTTACCTGTTGGCTTGGAAAGGTGTGCTGCATGCAAACGCTAAAATAACTTACCATAGACATGGCGTCGATCAAACAGCTTCTTTTGATGACATTTGTACTTGGGTTTGGTACATCTGTCAACTGTCAAATTGATAATACAACTGAGCCCCCAGGTACAGATCAAAGTTTGACATGCAACCACAATCACACATTTCGTGTGTTTTTTGTGAGTGAAAAATGGACAACCCAAATGAGCGAACAGAACCATTCAGGATATCTCATTCAGGAGCAATTTTTTCTCGTGATGCACAACATGGTGAAAATTGGCAAAGGTAAGGAAATAAAATTATTGCTTAACTTTGTAAAATAGAATCGTTATACTTTTTGTTGAATACTTAAATGGTACGCCGCTCAATTGATGCATAAATGAATGATAATTATTGACTGCATTTGTTGCTTTATTTTTGATTTGATATTTTAGAAAGTGGAATGAATTGTAGCTTTGATGAGGCAGGCTTACTGCTGGAATGCTGCGAGATGGGGAATCTGACTAAATTGGGATCCGTAGGAGGGAAGGAAGGGAAAGCACCTTCAAGACCTGGTTGGCTGTACGAAATCTCTCGCTTAAATTACATCTTCTTCTCTGTCAACATGTTCTTGATTTTCTTAATCATGTGCTGGGGACTAATCATGACGATAAGATTCCCTGATTCGCTGATACCTGCTGGACTAGTTCAAAGCATTGTAATGACCTGAACTTGATATCTTCGGGGTACTCAAAGACTGGGTTTGTGAACATTGTGGAATTAACATATTGAGGAATGAGGTTAAGAACTGAACGACGTGAAATATATTTATTCTACATAAATTAACTCTAAATATATTAAATTGAGTGTTGAATATGAATATTTTGCTTAAAATTGATCTATAAACGTTTTTGATGAATGAGAAAATGTATCTTTAATAAACTAAATTAATATCTTGTTGCCAACGTTTTCATTAACTTTTATTTGCACTTATTTCATTATGATAAAAATGCCTTTATTACCAAATTGCATAAGAGCATAAGACCTTTCCATTGAATGTGCCATTCACTTTCCCTTTCCTGCAGTTAAACGGAAGTAACCATGATTGGGAAGGATATGACAAATTTTCAAACTTCATTCAGTCTGCATACTGTCAAAAATAATCCATGTTTTGCATTTTTAAAAACCTACTCAACATTTTTATTTGTATCAAATGTCTACGCGTCTTATTCATAGCTGATTTCACTGCATTTCTTAAATTGGACACGGAAATAAGTATCGTTCCAGATTTTTTACTATGGCCATGCTTCCATAAAAATCTCAAGTATCCCCATAACAGGCACTGATATAAGCTGGCATGCATAAACGGGTAATATGTGCTTGTGAGATGCAGGAATCGGAGAAAAAATTACTCTTATTTATATTTTAGTGATGTCTCTACTACCACTCATTATTGTGTTCTGATTGCCATTTATTAATTTCATTTGCATACATTTTACAGATTGTCAAAGTTGCGGACGTTATCCATCCAAACCAAGATATAACTTTCCCTTATGCTTGACCTAACAAAACGGGAAGCAACATAAGAGCATGCCTTTCTGTATATTTTTTCTGGTTGAAATGCTCACCAGTACTTTCTCCAAATTCTCTAATGTGGCTTAATGGTCAGCGCACACTATCAATACATAAATGACATACACATATAAATATAAGTAACGTTCTTGTAACACAGCATCAAACACGATTTTCAGTAGCAACAAGTTTTCAATGTCCGCTTAGATGAAAAAATTTACTTCGCATGTGGAAAACAGCAAAATGAGCATAATCAAGCGCACAAATAACGTTCAAAAATCAAATCTTCGTAAAACTCAAAAAAAATCATTTATAACTTGTCTTTTTCTACTAGAACTTCATACGAGTCAGCACAGCGGCAAGAACAATTTGTAATCATTATAAATCAGCTCAGTGTTTAGACTCTAGTTAATTAAAATCTCGAATAAAGTTGTTCAAGTAACCAATCCAATTTGCTTTCAACTCCAGACACAATTAAATAGAAACAACGTTGGCATTCTACTAGCCATTTCCCTGTATGATTTAAATATACGAACGAAGGCCCACAATCATATATTCTCTACAGTGGAGAGAAGTAAGTTGTTGATCTGATTTTGTATTGCCGTGCATAGCGTCAAGTTATATATATTGAAGTGGTAATATGACAATTATTTATTTTTCATTGAAATGGCAATACAGTAAAAAATTAAACATTAAACAACTTGTACGTATTATATTAAAAAAGGAAAGGAATAAACTTGACACAATAAATTCCTTGGATTATACAATTCACTTCGCACTACATTTTAAATTAACTCATGATTGATTGCAGTAATGATCTAAAATCCAAACTGAAATACCTACAACAGTCTTCCAACAAAAAAAACTTATATCCACGTGCCTATACACTTTACTTTTAACTTTCATCTTTTGAAATTTCCTGATATTTTTGTACCTACCTCGTTATCTGATACAATTAGTCGACAAACTTTATTTTTTATTGTTCAATTCAAAAAAGGCATACTACGAATGCTATTAATATCTTGTGCGCAATTTTTGTCAACATTTTTTTACGAAAAATGATAACCTTTGACATCTTTCTAACAAATAAATACTTTTAATATTGGTACTACAGGATGTTCTGCTATATTACTAATGTTCAAGGAGTTGTAATAATTTTAATGAGATCATGTCGCAAATTTTCAAATACTGGCGAAAATTTCCTTCACATAACTTTTTGCTACATAATATACATAGTATGTACACACATGTAATATCAAATGCGACAGTCGCAATTTCTCTAGAGATATGCTACCTACGTCCTAATTAACAAAATTTAGTATGCTAATCAAGTTGCTCACTACCATCTCAAACAAAGTTTACTATCAGTCAATTTTTGTAGTAATGCTTGCGATTTTAGGAAATATCATGCATATCATTTCATAACTACCAAACTTGGAATTTGTTGACGATGTACTCGATATATCAAGTTGTAAAATTTGATTGTATTCATATATGTCAACTGCCAAGCCTTCAATAACTGTAGTTCTCAATACACCAGATCACCGAATACATGAGCCTCTGATTTATTAATACGTACATCCATCAGTTTCTCTAAAATCTAATTGCCGTTCCAGCTCGTCCATCAGCTATCACAAAATATTTTCATGTTTCCCAGTCAACCCCAGCCATGACTCCAACGAACAATATATATTCGATCGAGAACTGTGATGAGGCGTCACTCATCTTTTTCTCATCCTGCTGAAAGGTGTCTATTATGCAATCGCTTCAATCTAATATTAAACATGGAATCCTTTTGTCAATTTATTTTGTGGGGATGTGTTCTCGGTTCTGGGATATTCGTTCACGGTGAAAGTCAAGCTTATCCTTTGACAAGCAAAAAATTGACGTGCAATCACAGAATTCGGGCGATATTCACAAGTGACCAGTGGACAACAGGGATAATCGGAAGTAAATTACCAAATGATATCGTTCAGGACCTGTTTTTCGCTGGGATAATGGAGAAAATTGTGATTTCTGCCAAAGGTAAAAATTTAAACATTTTTGAAGTAGTTGCAACTATTTTGACTGTCCGATGACGACGTATAATTTTTAGAACAAATATTTATTAGTTTATTTGACTGAATGATTTGTAGAGAGTGGAGTCAGATGTACCTATGACAAGTCTGTCCAAATGCTTACTTGTTGCGATGGAGACTTGGACAAATACCGTCCAGTCCACAAGAAGGAATTGACAGCGTCTAAAAAATTCTTTGGCTATGACATCTCTTACATAAATTTCCTATTTATGTTTATCAACCTCTTCTTCTTTTGTTTCATCTTGACTTGCGGGCTTGTATTAGTAATCAAGTATCCGGAAACTTTGCAACTTTTGGGGCGACGTGAGAGCAGTGAATCGACATAAAGCTGGATATGGTAAAGATATTCCGACTATGGATCTGATATGACAAGAAAAAAAACTTGATCTTAAAATGGGTATGATTTTTTTAAATTTCTAGTCAATACAATAGTAATATATTGTATTTATATATACATACGCATACACATAGCACATTTAATACTCGGGAACCTGAAGAAATGTAGAATAATTTATTTACATACACTATGAAATGGGTTGGGTTGGAAAATACTACATACATTATACTACAGAGTTTAAAATGTATACAATGTATGCTATGAAATGGATTGGGAACCGATCGAATCGGGTGTTTACTAATTTTTAAAATTCAAGTTTACCATTTCCCAATTTTTTTCCTAACATTTTTAAGGATTAATATATATCATAAAGACACTTAAAGCATTTTGATGAATTTGAGGAAGACAATTAATTTAAAAAAAGGATGTCCACTGTGTTTCAGTATCTGAGAAAAAAATAAACACTATCCAATTTTTGACCACTACACTTTTTTTATTTATTTCTCATCCATTCACAAGATATAAACTATGTCAATCATAATTTTTTTCAGTACATTCAATTTAAGAGACGCACCTAACCAACGAACATTATTCATGTTAGTATCCATTTGTTTTGCATCATAGGTTTGAGCACAACTTTCCACTCCATGTATCAGTAAAACAAACTTCGACTGCAACATCATAATTTGTAAAATAAGCAGCACTTGAACATAACTTCGAAGAAAACATTTTGTCACACTGGAGAAAACGACTTCCTCAATTATAGCTTTTAATCTCCTGATATTTTCACTTGCTCATTAGCATTTCATTTCACCTACAGCATACCAGCATATCTCTACCTTAAACATATTTTTGCTTTCACCTCAATCTAACTTCTATACATAAAATTCTAAAAATGGATCGAATCCTCTCGCAAGAAAAGTAACCTCCATCGATCTTTAATCTTCTTTCTTCATTACATAATTTTTAAATAACTCAGCTTTACCAAACCTGACATAATAAAAACAAACAAAAAATTCTCAATTCAGAAAAAAATACTCGCGCTCCTTTATACATTTTTGACAGGGAGGACTTTCAAAATAGATCAAAGGAACCGTTATTTCCCCAATTTACTCGGGATCCCCCAAGGAAGTTGCGTAGGCCCCCTTTGTTTTAATGCGTTTATAAATGACCTGGGGTCATATTTGAGCATTCCTTTCTTACTGTATTGTGACGATATAGTTTTGTATCTAGAAGGAACGGATGCAAACGAATTATTGAACAGGGCAAAAGAGGAACTTGAGCAAGTGGACAAGTGGTGTAGTGAAAACAAGATGAAAATGAATTACAGTAAAACAAAGTTCATGATTTTCTCGAAGACTCAAATTCCAAAATCAAACAACAATGACGCAATGCACTGTAATGGTGCCACTATTGAACGTGTATCAAATTTTCGATACTTGGGCGTAATTTTTGAGGAGAACCTCAAATTTGAAACACAATTCAAATCTGTAAAATATAAAGTATGTAAACGTATATCATACCTTTATGGTATAAAAAAATATCTCAACCATTTTTCAGTGAAAGTTTTAGTGAATGCCTGCATTCAATCTATACTGGATTATTGTGTGGACATCTGGAGCTCACAATCTAGTGCAAAAATAAATAGCATTCAAGAAGTAATAAACCGTTTTCTAATAAGCTTTGTGCTACCTGGTTTTGCAAAGAAGTACAAAGGAAAGTCGTTTAGTGAAATTAAGGGCAAAATAAATATATACGAAGTGCTCGCAAGTTTCAATTTCCCGACTTTCTCTGAAAGAATCGATTTAACTTTAGCAAAAAATACATACTGGAAAATTAAGCAGAACAAACTAGAACTACTCAATAAATATGAAAAATCG
>JAQFZH010001339.1:0-22145 GCA_034695485.1 Entomobrya nivalis
TTGATTAATTGATCATGCTCTATTATTGATTTAATATTAATTAGTACTACGAGACTAACCGCGTGATCCGCATCATATTTTGCATCTAGAACGATTGTAACTGGCCGGGTACTGTCAAGTGACCGAGTGTGCTCGAAAATCTGTCTGAAGTAACTGGAACACAAAAATTCATACAAATTTATGCATAAAGCTTTCTAGCCAAACTATTCTAACGTTATTAATACACTACCTTTCAGAATTTGCATCTTCAGTCCTGGGCTCATTAGCCACAGACCAGAGAACAACACTCGGTCTATTTTTATCCCGATTTATAAGCTGCGTCAAATCATTTTTGTGCGTTTCCAGTAAACCTGATCCGAATAACCTGGTGTCAAACGGTTGTTAGTAAAATGCTAGCTAATTCATATCTTACATGCATTTTTTAAACTCACGTCAACGAAACAGCAGCACACTCATCAATTATCACGATCCCAAGCTGGTCAACAACATCCATCAACTCTTCGGAATAAGCGTAGTGAGTCGTTCTGTATGAGTTTGCCCCAAGCCATTTGATTAGGTTGTGATCTTTCACAAGGAGTACGGGATCAAATCCACGACCTCTTATCTGTTTCACATAATTCATGTGTTAATCCTTGTTGAGTACTTATCAAATCAACTTGTTCAACTTACAAAAAAGTCCTCATGCCTCCCGAACCCGGCAAAGTAGAAAGGCCTGTCGTTAATCAAGAACGATGTACTAGTCCACTTGACAGTGCGTATCCCGATTTTGAGCCGGTACACGTCACTCGTTGATCCGTCAGTTAATGTCACCTTGATAATTAAATCATATTTTTAAATAATCATATAAAATTTGAAATTTAAACATTACGTCTTTTTCGTTACCTCAAGAGTATACAGATACCCCGCATCAGACACATTCCTAACCATCGTATAAGGCCACCACAACTTTGCGTTAGAAACTTGTAGAACCCCTGAAGCACCTGTACCCTGCGCTACAACCTCACCTTCCTTATCCCTCAACAAAACCACCACAGAAGGAGTCATTCCCGTGGTAATGATATTAATATCATAGTTAACAGACCCAGTCGTCCCTGTCACGTTAGTACTCACTGTAATGTCATCAATATGACTCGTGGGAGTGGTGTACAAAACAACCGATCTATGAATACCAGCGTACTTGAAAAAGTCAAAGTTGTCTCTCATGACAAAGTGACCTGGTGGATAACTTTCTCCAGTTTTGTACGTCAGGAATCCTTGGGGAACCGTGTCTGGAGTGAGTGTGTTATTAACCGCAACGGTTATAACGTTCGCCTTGTCGAAATGGATTTGGGTCTTGGGGATCTCTGCTTCGAATGGTAAATGTCCACCTTGATGTTCCACTAGTTTTTCACCGTTTATCCACTATTGAATGTAATACATTAAACAAATATTGGGAAACTTAAAGGGTGTCAAACTGGAAAATAAATGTGGAATAAACATACAACATACCACAATAGCGTAATAGTTAACGCTCCCAAATCTCAAAGTAATCCGTTTGCTCTCAACATTCCAGTCATTAGGCATCCAAAAGTCTCTGTCATACCAAACCCATCCAATATGGTTCATCCTGTCGCGGTCTTGACTCAAATCCTGATAACTGCTTGGAACGGGCATCAACTCCACATCTCCAGTCTAGTATAATACATGTGAACGTTACTATGTAGTAAGAAATATGTATGAGCGAGTCAAGTGAAATTATGTTCCAAACCTTTTCCAGGGGTTGGCGAAACCATTCTTCTCTCAACCCCAAGTCTACTGCCGCTTTCGGTTCCGCTCTGAAATTCCAGATGCCATCAAGACTTTTAGATTGTCGACTTTCCGAATCTCGAGGGAACAAAATACCCTTTTTTTGTTGCTGACCATAGCTGGTCGCAACAATAAAAATCAACAGGAACACGCTTAAGCTCATCTTTAGAGTTGAACGACAAAACTGTTCACCAGAAGAACTGAAATCTGGCTAAAAAAACTGACAGAATATGAACTGTCAAACGTTCTGTTATCTGTCTGATTGTCAGTCGTAAGATTGTGTAATTTACCCGCAAGCTTTGGACGAAATTTACTAAAAACAAATAGCTGGTATATCAATCAAGATAACCCAAATGCAGGATTTGTGATTTTATGATATCGTATCGCATAAATATTATGGATTAACATAATGTGCAGTGTACATACGTCTTATCTCATCATAACGAAATAATATGACAGTTATAAAAGTGAATTTAAAACAACATTATGAGCACAATAATAACTCTTATTTATTTTGCTTTACGTCTGGATTTTAAAAACACACATTTTAAAGATAAGGATTTTCACTCGATATACATATAACAAAGCATCATCAAAGTAGAAAACGTAATCAGTTTTAATGTTTACTCTAAGCGTGCTACAATATAAGGCATAATTACAGAGAAATTCACTCCAGCGAAAACTCCACTGACAAGAAAAGCTGCAGCTAGCATTCCAGCCACGGATGCGTCCTTACCTTTCACTATTCTGCAAGTAGAAGTAATACAAATATGATAAGTATGATTAAAAAACTTGATTAAAATAAACACTAATCGTAAGTAGCAGCGCACCTCGGACAATACATCAGAGCCAACGAACTAAAGTATCCGTTTGTCAACCCCAAAAACACACCTCCAATCCAGTACGCCCAGTCTCCAATTAGAACGCTGGTGCCACTCCTCACAAATCCATTCGGTTGAAAATTACACAACAAAAAGAATGGGATGAAAATGAGACGGAAAGTCACAGCAATCCACAACTGATCAGGTTTTGGCTGTAAATAGATAAATGCTGCTTTACATTGTAAAATGTGAATCAAAAAGAAAAAAATGAGAACAACTAACCCACTGAACCCAGTCAGCAATCAAATTGCCAAAAAACGCAAAAAGATTGAAAGTGAGAAAACACACGACTTGAACAAAATAATTTGGATCTTGAATCACAAAGTCGTGGCTGAGCACCTTGACGTTTGACATGACAGCAGGGAATACTGCAAGCGTTACGAAGAATACCATGAACACGTTATAGCACTGGGTCCAGCACTGCTTCAAAACTGGAACACATGTCCTGAAATACTTGTTATTATTTTCATCTTCCACTTCATCCGCAGTCATTCTGTTGCTTATTGATTCGTCCCCCTTGGCACTAGTGTCATCTTCCACACTATCTAAGCCTGGATTGTAAAACTGGTAGAATTTTAAAGATGGAAGGAAGAGATAAGTTATCAAGCAGAGGATCATGATGAGCGTTCCCGTACTGAAATAAAATAATGCAGAGGTCAGCCGAGAAGTGGCGGTGGCCAGTACGACCAAACTTGTCAGAGTTGTGAATACGCCAGAGAGGTTCTTGGGAAATGCAGACATTAAATCATGAGAAAACTGTTTAATTTTAGTTATTTTTTAATGATTGGCTTGGGCAAACAACTCACCGACCCAACTACAAGAGGCCCCATGTAGGCAAGCTTAGCCCCTATCCCGTACACTGAATTTTGGTACAGACCTCCACAAGCTTGTTTTTGGGGTAACATGAGAAATAATTACAATCAGTTATCAGTTCGAAAATTATAATTTTCTGAATTACTACCACTCACTGTTCATTGTAGCTACTAAAATCATGGTCACCCAGAAAAACACATGCGCAGACGTTTTAATTGGGACAAGAACCACTGTGGAAATACACACGAATATTTCAATGCTCAAAGTGATGATAATGCGTCTTTTGACACTTCCTCTGAAAGTTTCCCATTTTACAGTTAAATACAAATTTAAATTTAAAAAAAGTTAATTGGTACAATGAATCTTACGTTACTGGACAAAAAATATTAACCCAACTAAAAATAAAGTTGGGTAGCTGAGCAGCCCAGAAGAGACCCGTAAAAAAGTGACTGGAATATGACTGCGAGTCCTCAGAGTTCGTGTACACAGGTCCCAGCTTGTAGTTTTCAAAATACTGTGGGCATTCCAACAAAAGTATTGTAAAAAGTGCATGTGCATAAGTTTATTGCAAGGATTGATGTATTTTCAACCTACATCTTTCGCGTTGATAAACATGTTCCAAGGCATCAGCGTACCAACTCCATGAAGTACCATAATTAAGTACACTAGTTTATACTTGTCAGGTGGGGCAGGCTCTTCTGTAATACTACTTGCTTGGGTGTCAACTTCCGGGTTAAGAGAAGGCTGTTCAGCTGTTTCTTTATCTCCTTGCCCCACTGAGAACGGTTGTTGTTCAGCTTTCTGCGCAGCGAATGCTACTTCCAACATTTTTTTTGTAAGGCGCAGACACAGATAAACACCTTTTAAACCCTAATTTAAGATCTTTTAATTAATTTTTGTCCTGTTTAAAACATTTTAAATTTAAAATTCAAGTTAAGTGTTGACAACCGGCAGAGTTAACAAAATGTCGTCAAGTTGACTATTGGCAATAAGTGTTTTAATAAAGTTTAATGATTATGTGAACTAAATTATCTTGTACAAAACGATCTCACTATTTAATTTTGTTTAAGGTCATCAACATGCGGAAACAATACACAATGCAGTATCTTGTGATTTTTATTTATCGAATAAATTAATTGCACAATTATCAACATTTTCAGCATATTTAAAAGCAAATTGCCGGCAAATAAGTTTTCATGTAATATTCGCAAGTGTAAAGCATGGTGGAACTGCCAAAAAACAAATGTTCACACTTGACGTTGTTCTTGTCGTCGCAGTAAACCCCAACATCCGAAAAATAGCAACGAACCTAAAACACAAAAATTAATTAGACCCATCACTTCCTCATTAAGCTAATGAACTGTATGTACACGCTTTATTTCCAACTAATTAACCCAATAAACTTCCTTGTACAATAGTACAACTCACTTGTCAAAAGCGCTCCAGGATCCATCAACAAAATAGCCGTCCTATATTCCCCAACAACATGCGTCAAAGGCCCCACAAGAACAGGCAGAATCCCACCCACATTATTAATTATAAACAACGCAATCGCCACAGCACTCGACTTGAAATCCCCCGGAACCAACTCCACCATCGTAGCATACATAACCCCAAACCACACTTCCGAACTCAAAAACGCAAAAATCAACGTTACAAACGTGTAGGGTGGATCAAGGTAGAAGATGCCGGCCGTAAATGGTGTAGAGATCAACTGACTAATAGCAAGCACCAACACCCTCCCAGAGATCCCCAACCTATTTACCAAACGATCTGATAAGTAACCCCCAAAAACGCATCCAAAGACCCCACACGCAATTGGGATACCAAATAGCCACCATCCGCTGTCGTACTCTGGATAGTACGTTTGAAAGTACAGCGCCGAGTTATAGGCCCAAACGTAACCGGAAGAGTGACGGATACAGGCGGCTACAAGGAGGAGGACTACTTCCGGTCTGGTGATTAGTGCAAATAGTGTTGTACCTAAAGTCGTGTTATTTTCTTTTGATATGGTGATCTCGTCCTGCATCTTATCGGTTTGAGGTAATGATTTTACATCTCGAGGCTCCTTAATTACTAGCATGAATAGAATTGCGATGATAAGGGCTGGAATTCCACTGATGAGGAAGCAGGTTCTCCAGCTCTGTAAAAATGTGATCATGATAATCAATCTTTTCACTCATTCAAGACTAGTGTAATTAAACATTAAAATTAACTATTGGTACCTCTTCAAAAATGGTGGTATCCTTCACATAAGTTCCAATAGCAAATGAGCCTCCAAAACCAATAAAAATGCCACTATTAAAAATGCCCATTGCTAATGCCTGCAATTAAATCATAATCATCCCTAGTATATAGTATTTTATCCGTGACTTAATAAAGTTTCTAATTTAAATACCCGCTTATCTTCCGAAAACACATCCCCAAGCATACCAGCTGCCAATGGTGTACAAGCCGCAGCTCTACATTTAATTAAAACACGGTTAATATCAACTTTATATTTAAATATAGCAAATGAATACACATTAATTTCTCTGTGTCCTAACCCAGCAGCTAAGGCCATCCTACACAGCACAAGATGCCAATACTCTGTGGCCAACGATGTTCCCGTAATGGCGAAACCACATCCGATGGTCGCTATTCCAAGTAAATACACACGATTAACCTTGTCGCCGACTATTCCCCAGAGTATTCCTGCAGTTGTGAAACAAGCTATAAATGCAGGTCCTGCAAGCACCTGGTAATCTGTTCCCAAACCGTTAAAGTTCCACTCGCATGGGAGTACGGTTTCATATGAGGCATTGGCTTCTCTGGCTTCAGGGTTTGCACGAGCCAGTATGCAACTTGACATTAGAAAATATACATTTCGTTATCTAATTGCGATGAATTAAATTGTTTCCAAAAAAAATATTTACCTCGCTTCTGTGACAGAACTCTTACAAATATCCCAAACATGCGTGGGAACGTCAACTGCTGCTCGCTGGACAACTAAACAACTTTGATCGCCATAACCTATGCTTTGCGCCACAGATCTACTCACAACGCCAATCAGAAAGTGACCTAGTTCACCGACAATGTACATACCGGTCAGTAACGGCAATAGTAGCAAGTTGGGAGACTTTTCCTTCCATTGCCTCATTATTGAATGTATATTCAAGTTGATCATCTTTCTAATCTAATTATTGATTGTTAATCTATATTGCCCAATAGAGCAACAATTTTGAACGAAAAACTGTGTTGCTTGTTAAATCCTACAATTTTGATTGTAATTTTCATAATGATTGTTTTCCTCCGAGAATCATTTTATGTACATTTAAAAATTTAATAATAATTAGTCACTTGTAAACCACAAATTACTGACGATCATCGTGCTGTTAAAACGGTTGTGCATACGACTTGTGGTGAAAAGGAAGTGCAATAATAGAACGATGTATTCACGTTTTATAAATTTTGTAATTGATTTTGAGAATCCTTCCGGGAAAATGCCTCCATTATCTCGCAAAACAAACAAAGCGACCACGTAGACTAATTTTTATGGACATTTGCGTGCGCCCGTTGTTTGTCTACAAACGCGACATAAGATTATTCATCCCTGTTAAAGTAGTATGAATTAGCAATAGCAATACATGTGGCGTGCGTGGTGAACAACCACGTGAAAACAAAATGTTTGTTTTAAAAATGTATTGCACGTGCGTAAATCAAGCAATTTTAAATGCAAAATGACATTTTACATTTCAAAGCTAGTGCGATAGTCATTGTAAAACTTAAGGATATAATATGACGTTAAATAGAAATAAACAATCGAGGAGTAAGGCTTGCGTAATTTCTATTTTTTAAATTGACATTTTGCTCATTTTTGATTTATGTATTAAACTAAACGTCGTTTCGAGTAAGATATGTAGAAAAGGATTGTCCAAAGCGTGCTAAAATTTTATTCTATATTTATGAAACGACGCAGATCCTAAGATAACGCAGATTTCCCCTGGGCTGGGGCGGTTATGGTTGTGGCAGTTATAAGGTCTAGAATCTAGATAATGGCGAATAAAATTATCATTACTTCGAAATTAAAAATACCTATTGCTTGTTTCTACTTTACTTTTCTCAAAAGATTAGCATTAGCACTTAGCACAGTTTTTGTTTGGGGCATTTTAAGATCAAGCCTGGTGTCTAAAACGTGCTTTTGGGATATCATCGCATCGTCGTAATTGTTCAAAAGCAAAACAAGAAAGAATTATAGGGGTTTTTTAAAAATCCATAAAAACGCTAAAAAATAATACCAACAGCACCCGGGATTCCCAGGCGGTCACCCATCCAAGTACTAACCAGGCCCGACGTTGCTTAACTTCAGTGATCAGACGAGAACTGGTGTGTTCAACGTGGTATGGCCGTTGGCGAAGGACGACTGCATTTACCTACACTTTGGTCTTTGTTGCTCGTAACTTGTGGTTGAAGTTGAAGTACTAAAAGAAGTTGGAATTAAATATGGAATGACACGACGATGTGCAATACTGCAATGCATAAATCGTCATTGTCATTCTCTGTCACTGACGCTTGCTACATCGACAATTGACGATAACAAACAGTTTGTTGATATTTTCATTTTGCATAACTCGTCAAGTTTTTCCAAATAGGAGAAAACAAATTTTCATGACGTAAGTTAAAACGCTTGACCCGACAATTACAGCAGCCGTGCGATTATTGTCGGTCTTGAAACAAATTAACAAGAATCGCAAGTCCCCCAAAAAAACACAACATCAAACAAAACCATACAAATGCTCGCCAAGTAGTGCATACAACAAATTCATGCATTTTTGCATCTCATACTGCGCACTTTTATAGCACATTGCATACAAAAATATCCAAATCCTTTTTACCAATCTTGTGTACTCAACTTTCAACCACACTTTTAATCCTAATTTATACCGATAATTTATTTAATTTATTTATAACAACTGGCGTGAGTACTTTACACAAAGATAACACAAGAATTAATTTGTGTATGGAGTGAAATGAGTTGTTTGTCGCTGTATCCTATAGTTTTCATACTGCAAATCAACGAATCTTTGAAAATTAAACGATCGATCTATTTTTTTGAGTTTGTATGAAAATCTAACAATTGCCCATTGTATAAGCCAAGCCCATATGAAAAATAAGTCTGAACCCCCTTTCTGTATTCAAAATAATTTATTAAATAAATTAATAGGTAACTCTTGAAAAAAATAAATTACACATCACGTGTGGGGCATTTGTGAACATACCACCACCACCGCACCACACAAGCCTCTAGAAAGTTTTATAAAATATGACACACCAAAAAGAAGTTACAAGCTCATTTTACGTTACAAAAATGCAAAACGTCAAGTTGCTCAAATACCCGTTCTAACTCTTCACCTTCCCTTTCCCCAATCCACTCGACTTCCTCTTTACATCAGCCTGTCGCACGACAGCGGAAGCGATCTGCCTCAACCTGTGAGTCGCTACTGGTGTCACTCGATTGTACCTTGGCACAGATGAGCCTTTGGGTTTCTCACTTGGAGATTTCCCGTTTGACTTGATCTTGACGGAGGAAGGTGGGAAAACACGGAGACGTTTAATTGTCGTTGGGCTGTTTTTCTTCAGGCGGACTTCGATAATACCCTTGAGTTCTCTGGCGATTGCGGTTACTTTTGGCGCAGGTTTGGGTGTACTTGGTTTCGTGTCCTCTTCGGATGACGATTTCTGCTTCTGTAAAATTAGTTATGATTGATTAACGATAAATTCTTAGTATCAACTTTTAAACTTAAATGCCCAACTCACATTTTTACTCCCACCCTTCTTCCTTCCCTCCTCTTCCCCTTTACCACTTCCATTCCCCCCACTACCCCCCTTTGGCACAATTTCCAGCGTGACAGGTCCCAACTTGAACCTCCCCCTCACGATCCTCACGTTATCAGTCTGCCGCACAACATCCACATCCCCATACCTCTTCAAAGAACTCAACCCTTTCAGAACCCCTCTGGTCGCCTTCCCCTTTCCGTTCTTCTTTTTCGGCTTTTGCGTTGGCTTCTTCTCCGGTTGCTTCTTCTTGCTATTGTTCTTGTTATTCTTGTTCTTGTTACTATCCTTCTTGTTCTTGCTGCTATCCTTCTTCCGTGACGACTCTTCAGATGACTCGGTATCCTGAGTTGAGCTTGGCGACTTGTCAAACCCCCTGGTTTCCTGTGGGGAAGTTGTTTCTGAAGATGATTTTTTAGGGGATTGAGTGGTCGTCGTAGTAGTGGAGGTAGTGGGTTCACTAGAAGATTGCGTGTCATTCGACGACTCCTCGCCGTTGCTCCTTTTCATGCTGCCATTAACTATGAGGGCCCTGCAACGAAATGAAATGAAAATGGAGTCGTATTTTGCAGTACAAAATGAAAAAGTGAAGAACCCAAAGAGTAAAAATTTCCACAAATACGATCTTTATTTACAGACCAGAATAAAATAAAATAAAATAACTAATCTGCTCACCTAATCTCCCTAAACCCCCGTTCCTCCCCCTCTTCCTCCCCATCATCATCCTCACCACCCTCATCATCCAGCTCCTCCTCATCACTCCCACTGCTTCCCTCCTCCAAAACCCCAACCCTCCTGATCAACACGCCTCCTATACCCTGAACCCCATTCACCCCATCCAACTCAACAGTGCTACTACTCTCACTGCTACTCACGCTCCTTGCCTCCATATCGTCATCCTCGTCCAACTCATGTAACTCCTCCATCCTCCCTTTATTCTTTGCACCCTTTCGCTTCTTCCTCCCAGTGTACCCCTTCTTCTTCTTCTTTGGAGGGTCCTTTGGCTTATCTTGGGGCTTAACAGGTTTCCCTTGTTGCTGCTGACCCCCACTAAACAAATTAACCATTAACGGATCCATGTGCTTCGTCTTGATCATCGAGTTCATCCGTTTTAGCACAACATCCATGTAATCATTGTACTTTGACACGTTTGTGGGAGCCTTCTTCTTCGTCTTTGTGTTTGGTCTCGTGTGTCTCCTGCTACTCACTCTATGCTGACCCTTAGTCCTACTACCCCCATGGGGCTGCTGGGGTCTGTTATATTTCTTATTGGTTGGACGCACATACTTCTTATTCCCTCTATTCTGGTTGTGTGGATGAGATGGAGAGACAGGGTGATGCCTCCTCACACTGCTTCTCCCTACCTCATCATCCTCCTCCTCTACAACTGACCTCTTGCTAATACCGTGGTGGACCGTGTATTTTGCATGCTCATGCTCGTGCAAGGCTATCGAGTCGGAGAGCATGTCTTCGAACGTTGACTCGGATGAGTCTGGTGTGGACTCTTCCTTATCTTCACGGTACTTGACCGCTTCGTTATTCACGGGGTCATCGCTACGGGGCGATTCTTCGTCGTCTTCTTCCAAGTCATCGTGAGTGGAGTCGTCGTCTGATTTTTTAATTATCCCATTATTATTTTTAGTTACTAAATTGAAGGTAAATAATTTTGAAAACTTCTCACTCACCCTCTTCCACAAAAATATCCCAAAGAATCTGTTCAATCTTGTTCTCCGAATGGTCCACATGCTCATGTCCTTTCGTACAGTTCCCATCCTCCTTCTCCACATCTCCTTTCTCACTTTCCCTCTGGGGCTCCGGAGTGGTACTACTCACACTCCCCGGAATACCCAAATCCTCTAATGAACTATTCCCTATCAAATTGGTCACTGTAATCGGTGGCTTCTTATTGACTTCTTCTACATTCTCCTTACCGCTATCCTCCTCCGTCTTATTAACGTGAGATATGGAAAAGTCGCCGACTAGCACAGGAAACGCAGTCCCTACTGTGGGCGAAGGGGTCGGTGTTGAACTACTAGAACCACCCTCACTCACAACAAAACACCCTCCACCCCCAATAAACCCCATCACCAGCACCACCCCCAAAACTAACATTGCACTCAACCCATTATATCTTAACCTTCTACCCATTCGTTGAATTAAAACTTTTCTGTCCATATTAATTACCCTATTAACTACTTGTTTAAGTTCACTCCCACCACCACCACCACCTGGATCACACTCCATCGTGTTTAAACTCTCATTTAAGTTCAAAATCCCACCTCTCCTCATTTATTTCCGTTTTTTCTTCAGAAACTCAATCGAAATTGAAAGCGTTTTTTTAACCTTGCCAAAAAAAAACGCAAACACACGTTTATACCTATAAAAACGCACACAAAAATAAACACAATGTTAACAAAAATTTAATAAAATATCTTTACGGTTCGGTGGACATGTTTTCTAAAAAAAATTATTCTTTTTATGATTATCGTTTTCATACAAAATATACACTGGTGTCGTTGCAAAAAAAAGGAAAAACTTTTACTCTACATGGTTTACAAAGCAGCGTGTTTCGTTTTTGTGTATCGTATACTCATTAAATCTCGCACGTCCATTCATTTAAGAAGCCACTCAATTTTCTATTTCAAATATAAAAACACATTTTGTATGTTTTCTAGGTTAAGATGCATGAAGATTTTTTTTACGAGATGGTTAGGTTTTCTTTTTGAGCTGCTTATATTTTGTAGACTTTGTTTAGGCGAGAGTGTTGAGCTCTGAGCGTCTTCAGATTTATGAAGTAGCCCTTCAGCGCTTTAAGCGCTTTACTCTGTACTGGCTTGACTTGACTTGCTACGATAAATGTGACTGCTGTTGTTGTACTTATCTTTTCGCAATAAAACATATATCTGCATATTTATGCGTTTTTTTTTCGAAAGAGAATCTTTTTGAATATTAAACCTGGTTATAGTGATACTGAGCAGTGTATTTTGTTCGTTTTCACCTACTGACTCAGTCTTAAGAAAAAAAGAGTGAACATGATTATGATGGGGGGATTGGGACGCGAGCCGACGACGACGCTGATGTCGTTGGTTTTTTTCGTGGATGTGCGTGTTTGATGAAAATCGAGTCTTTTGTTTAGGGTTTATAGTGATTGTAGTGATAAGGGTTGTGTCGATTTGTAAAAATGGTGTGGATTGGGGTTTTAAATGGGTATAGAGAAATAGCGGGAGGTCACTTATAGTTTTTTTTTACTAATTTGGGGTATTTATGGGCACACTGAGAATTTTTTTTTTAATACATAATTCGGTTTCAAAAAATTTGGTTGAAAATATTTTATATTTGGGGTAAATTAAGACACTAAAAAAACACTTGTTCCGAAAGAAATTTAGTTAAAAATTAATTAGTTATAATTTCAATACGAAAAGACGGAAAAACACATCTCACAACAACCAAACCATTTAAAGCTTCCTTCTCTCATCACTACTAAAATAATATTTCAAACGCTACATTAAAGAAAAACAGATTCAATTTCACGTTTAAAACTCGCCTTTAGGTAACGTGCAGGTGCTTTGTTTTCTTCGCGTACAGGTGCTACGTTAAAAGTTGCCAAACTACTTGCAATGCACACCACTTTGTTATACCATCATCATCAAAAAATCAGTGTCTGTATACATGGTTTAGTGGTGGTGGTGGTAGTGGTGATAGCGATAGCCAGTGATACGAAGAAAGAAGATGACCAATATTTATAAGCGAAATATTTATCAAATATGGGCTTTTGCTGCACAAGTCTCTTTTTTCGAAACGTATCGTTATAAACGATTTTATGCTTTTAAACCCCCAAAGGCGTTTTTAATGTTTTGTGTGAGTATCATCATTTTTTTAATGGGATTTGTACTCTCTGGCTTGGCTTATCGCAGTGGTTTGGTTTTTGGTGTGTTGTCTGTGTGGCGTTCACGTTCTGTTTTGAGAAATGCCTTGAGGGTAGGAAATAGGATGAAATAGCGATAGTGAATAGAAGGAGTAAAAAAACTTTTCTTTTGATGAATGAAAAAATATAATGAATGGGGAGATCGATAATAACTGGGGTTTCGAAATAAATGAATGGTGATACTGTTTTAAGAAAAGGGAGGGTGGGTGTCTCGTCACTTTGAGAGAAACTTTTTTTTTTGGCAAGGAGTAGTATTCACGAGGAAATGCGTTTTGTAAAAAAAATAGGAAGCGGATGTTGAAGGAGAAATTAAAAGTGTAAAAATTTCTAGTACAGAAAAAACTTACCCCGAAATGTTTCTGAAAAACAGTGCACTTGTTGTCACACACCTTGTCACGCTCGAGAGAAGTCGTCAACTAAAATGGTGAAATTTCACAACTTCGCTCTTTTCCGTGTGTAAACAAACACCTTTTAAAGTGTAACTGGGGTTTAAAGCACTAGTTTCTAAAAGAACGGTACATTACGACAAATTTAAATGTAAACTGGGGTTTTAGTTTTAAATGGCTAATTGACACAGGTAGAAAAAAAATCAATATTTATAAAGCAGTACGTTTAGTGGAACAGTGGACCGTTAGATGATCTAGTCTACTAGACTAGAGAGGTAAATTGTGTTTAATGCAAATAAGCGTAATTAAAACTTTAGGATTGGAAAACACTTGGGGAATAAGCAATTTTCTTGGGGAAATCTGACAACGGGGTTAAATTTAATTGCTGAGAAAATTAGTAACATAATTAGTTAGCTTGAAGTATAAACCAGTTTATCCAGCAGTAGTATCGAAGACAAGGCTGGAACGAGACGAAGACGAGCGGAAGGTGATTCTGAAGCGCATACCACCAAATCCATTGTATGAAAATAAATGAAAAATGATTTAATAAATACATAATGCACTGTACATATACTCATCGTCTTCACAAGTTAAAATGCTTTCACATAAAGCAACCCTACCAAACTGTAAAAGTGCGTTTTTTATCTTTTATCATCGTCACTTGGTTGAGCACGACAATAATAATACGCTTGATGATATGATGACTATGATCATGAGAGTGTCACCGCATATAATTAAGTGCATCTCTGACGAGAACACAATGCAGAAGGATTTGTGGTGTTGGTGGTGTGGGTTAAAGAAAGGAAGTTTTACACGAGATAGTGCGTTAAAATTTATACGATGCATTTCACTGTCGTGGTGGAGAGATGCGCTTTTAATTTTTATAGAGATTGGTGCGTTGGTTCCATGGTCAAGTTTAATGCACTCGGGACTGTGTACACTGTACTCAGTACACAATGCATGTAAACTTTAAAATAATGACTATGAACGGACGTGACTTTAATACCATTTCAATCTCAATCGTGTACAACCGTCGGTTGTGATATTTAATGTCCCACGATGCCCCATGTATATAAAATCCAATAAAAAACAAATTATTTTCCCACAAAACTCCATTTTTATTTAATTTCCACAAAAATTCACTCCATGTAAATGAATTCCTCCCTATACTACAAATATATATATCATTCAATTAAACACGCTGCTACGCTCTCTCGCACTGATTAAACATGCTCCCGCACCAATATATTTATACACAGACGAAAAAATCTTTTAAAATACATCTTATCATTTTATCATTTTTTGGTGTACTCCTAAAAACAATCGTATATGTTAAAATTCTTATATCACAGATCATCGTGTATCATGACTTGAGGTTGTAAAAACATGTAATGTGATTATCCACGACTAAATATAGATTCAACAATCTTCAAAAAGTAGCGTTTAAATGGACATGTTTGTTTTATAGCATAATTAGTTTACACAAAATCACAATATGGTGAAAAATATACAGCACGTTAAACTAAAATCACTAACGAGTATAATCACGGAATGACGACAAAAAAGTACTGAAAAAGTGCATAGCTGAAAAGTACAAAAATCACGTGTGCATATTCTTGATCAAAAACACTTTGCTACAAATTTGCTAGGTATTTTATAAAGTTGCTCAATAATTGCCCTATAAAATATAGCAACAACTTTTACTCTTGATTATCAAGCACTCTCCTCCGTAAACAATTTACAACAAGTGTAATGATTTAACAATCTTAACATTACTATGTACAGTCGATTGTTCGTCTTTTTTGCTCAATAGTTAATTAATATTCTCTCCAGTTTTATATCTTTGGAATGATCACAAAATCAAAAAGTTTTGTATAAGCAGCATAAGTTTTTTTCCCTCTTGTATTCTCTCCTTTTGGCAAGTATCAATATAAGCTGGATGTACAGAGAATCAACAAAAGTCCTAAATAAGCCTATTTACTTTGGCAGTTCAAACTCCATAAGTGGCATTGTGATGTCCATCATGTTGGGACAGACCATGACTCGCTGCAAAGTGACAATAACAAATGGATAGTTAAAATCCACTCAATTAACGATTTTTTAAATATATTGAGTAAACTCCATTGTACCTGAAACTCAAGCAACAGCTTCTTTTTGATCCACCCAGTCACCTGACTCAAGCTAACGACCCTCTCCCCAACTTTAGGCCTCGCATTAATATCAATCTCCGGATTAGTCCTGAACCCAATCCAAACACGATCATTCGGCACCGGAGCAATATTAACCGCCACACTCCCAACAATCCGTTTAATCTCAACAGTCAGCACAAATGGAGTAGCAGCAATATTTCCAACGACCTTCTGAACATGCTTGTTCCTCATAACGGAACTCTTTGCAATCGCATCTGCATACTTGAACATCTTTCCCCGATTATCCAGAGGTGCAGGCTCTTTCAAAGCGTCCTCGTCCAACTCGAGCTCCTCCTCAGACTCTGAAGACTCCCCGCTATCATCCGCATCACTATCGAACATGGCGTGAGGTTTGTTGGGTGAGTCGGAAGGTGGCCTCCTCGTATGCACCTCCCTCTTACTCGACTCCCCATCATGACCAGACCTCCCCATGTTCAGTAAATTGACGAAAGCTTCAATAGTAACCACTATACTCCCAGTGAAACTAATGTCCAAGTCAACCCAAAGCCCTTGCCGATCCAGCACAGGAAAACTAGCATGATTGATGACAGGCAGCGAGTCTCCAAGTTCAAGCGCCTTCACCTTCAAATTCTCAATTATCTTGGGCTTCCTCAAAAAGAACAGTTTCCTGTCAATCATCTGTTTCACCTCGTTAATCCACTTTGGAGATCTCAAAAAGTCGTAGAACATTCTCGCTATCAAAGCGTTCAAAAATGCCGGCGTAATCAGCCCAGGGGACGGTGTGATAACATGCTCAGGAGTGGATTTCCTGGAGCTTGCGGGTGAGCTCGTCCCACTTGGAGGGCTCGCGCTCGAAATGAGCATGGTTTCGAACACGATATTTGTGGGGGTTGTTGAGCGGTTGTTAATGGGCAACGCGGAGATTGGGCTGTCGAACGCTGTAGGAATGTGGAGGGTGGGGCATGCCCGCTTCATGTACGAGATGAACGTGGTAAAGTCGGGAGAGTTTCTAGGGGATGGGGACGATTTTTCGTGGGCGGAGTTGTGTTTTGAGGCGGATACCAGTCGTCGGAACCTGTGCGATAAATATACAAGTTTAGTTTAATTATTTCGTAATTGATTACTCAAAATAAATGTTCCTACTCACCAATCATCCTTCTCTCGATCTGTCCTCGCAAAAAGATACAAGGTCTTCCCCCAGCACTTCCCTTCCTCCTTATGGACCTCACCGCGTAACCCTTCCGCTTTCCCCGCCACCTTAACACTTCCGTTGCCTTTATCATCCTTACTAAAACTTACACTTCCGTTACTTTCACTCTCTACGGGGCTCCCAGTCTCCACCTCAGTCAGCTTCCCAACATACCTGTCCTTACAAGCCAGAGTGATAGCTATCGGATACTTTTTGCACCAACACCGCTTTTTCGCCAGTCCAGTGGGCACAATTTCGACCTTGGCTCCGTAAATGTTGTAGTGCTGGTGTTTGATAAATATGATGTCGGTAGTGATGAGAGGGTCATCCCATAACCGTCGTTTTGGGATGCGGTGGCGAGGATGTGGATGAGATATCAAGAGGTTTGGGCCATCCAGACGGACAAAAATTGACTTTGTGTTGCGGAGGTGGAAGCTAAACGCGTCGTAGTCGGGGAATGGGGTTGCCGAATCCACTGGGGGTAGTGCTAGCATCCAGCCCTGAAAAATTATAAACGTTTTGTTTAATTACATGTACAAAAATAAAACCCAACCAAGTTTATTCACAAACTAACCTGTGATCTCCAATACGCCTCAGTAAGCATTCCACTCTCAGTACCTCCAACAATCTCCTTATTTCCCATTCCCACTCTCGGATCACTCCTCTCTTCCTTTTCCTCGTTTTCCGGGTTCCAAAGAACCTGATTTGCAATAACGATACCAGCTCCTCCCAACCCGAACCAGATTAAATTAGTGAGAATCCTTCCCATATCTAAAAGTAACACTACAGCCAAGATCCCGATCCAGTACTTGACCCCAGGATGGTGCGTGAGATCCTGGATCACCTTCCTTATCACAGCGGACAACATAACTTTCGTGTGGCTCTCCCGCAATAGTAATAGACGCTTCCGCTCTCTCACAGACTCTTCAGATTCTTGTACAGGTTTTTCTTCTTCATCCTCCTCAGTTGGTGTCCCACCTTCACTAATTGCCTCTTGTAGCGGATACTTTCGGAGACCCTTTACAACGCTTGGTGGATTGTAAAGTGTGGGTAGCCCTTGGAATCGCTCCTGAACAAATTCAGGTGGTAAAACGAATTCCCGGAGCAACGATAAGTTGACTTTTCCATCCTCCCCCACCATGCTCGAATCTTCGCAGCAGTCCACTCCAATTTCTTCGACAATTAAGTCTTTCAAGTCATCCGGGAGTAAATTAGTTATGGGCGTGTTTGGGAGTGAGCTACTTCCCAAATCAAAGTCATCAAAGTAGTCTGAGTTGTTTTCCTCGTCAAAGTTGTAGCGATTGAACTTTCTGGATCGATTCAGTAGGCTGTCGCTATGTGTGCTTATATCTTCTTCTTGGTCTGCAGCGTTTGAGGAGGTTGCGAGCTGCTCTGGAATGGAACATGAGCTTGTGATCATGTTTGGAGTTAGGGGCTCAACGTCCCGGAGGATCTCAGCTGCTTCGTCTTCTTCGTTATAGAAATGGGAGACGAATGAGCGACGTTTGTCTTCGATTGCTGTGATGATTTTTCCTTTGAGGTCAAGGTCTAATGAGAGGGAGCGCTTTTCCCATTTGTTGGCCCATTTGTGTTTGAGAATGTATTCTTTTAAAGGTGAGATATCTCCTCCGGAGGTGGACTTTGAGGTTGATTGTTGGGGGTCTTGAGGTGGTGGTGTGGTGCGATCTAATAAGGGAGAAATTTTAATTGATTGGTTGATAAACTTTAAACTTAATTGTAACTAAATTAAAATTATGACTACTTACCCCCTTCACCCCCACTAACACTAGCTCTTCTCACTTCATCCCCAGTTTCTCCTCCCCCACCACTATCTGTTGTAATCTCTTGTATCTCCTCACTCTCTGGACTAAATCTGAACGAGGGGAATGCTAGCGAGCTGGTAGTTTGTGACTTGCTCTTGATAAACGGTTTTGACGAGGATGACGATGAGGTAGATCCTGAAGCGGTTAGTAGCGAGAGTTTCTGGTGGACGGTTGATGATGATGATTGTTTTCCTGGTTTTGTTGGGGAAGTTGACGACATGGTTTTTGAGTGTATAATTTTTTTAAGATCGTTTCTTGACTTTAATTTAAACTTTTTTTTAACAGAAAAAATATTTAAAACTAAATTTATTTTAAAATATATATTGAGTTAAAATTCAGTCTGCATTTTAAAATGTATTGGTGATGGTACTCGTAGTAGAGAGCAACGAAGAGGATAAACGCTAAAATCCAGTCTGCCCTTCAAAATCATAATTTCAAGTTGCAACAGAGAAAATAATTATTGTAATTTACGTTTTCTCGTTTCGTTTTAAATGACCACTTTTCTAGAGTACGATAGTGCGTGTGTACTTTGGTTAAATGTGTAACTTTGTGATGATGACTCATTTAGATTAGATTTTTTGATGGTCTCTCTGCTTTAAGCTGGATAATGTTATAACCTTTTTTTCTAATCCTTTTCATATTCCATACTGCACTCACGTTTTTCTTCTTATGGATGGGGTTTAGTTCTGAGTCATTTTGTGATGATGTGAGTCGGATTACTGGATTTTTTTTGTGGGGCAGTTGTTCTTGGATTTGTTGAGTGATTATATTATGTACACAGGAGCATGATTATTATACTGATGTTCAGTTTATTTGCTTATTTTATTAAGAAAAAATTCTCCACAAATAATATTTCAATAAGATGGCTTTTATTCTTCGTCTTCGTCCACTTCTTCAGTTAATGGCTCTTGTCTTTATCTTATCTTTTGAACAACTTATCGAGTTTTTCTGTCAAGATTATTGGATTTTCGTTCATATTTGGTTTTGATGTCATGTTTCTGCGTATCCACTGCATATTGTGTTGTGACCTTGCAAATAATGCTACGTTGCTTTTGATGTTTACTTTTCCAACTCGTTGCACGTTCGTTGACAGATTTTTTTGTAGTTCGAAAATCTACACTACAGCCAACATCGTAAAAACTGTTTACGTTACTTGTTCTCTTTCTCTTCCTTTTTGAAAGACAACAACCCTTTCGATCATGTTTAGAAAACAAAACAAAGTGTTATTTTATTTTGCGTTTACGAAAGCACTGGAAAAACCCATTATGTCAGCACGCTTATTATTTTGAAAGTGTGAATTTTACACGTATTTATACATTTTTATAGTTTCATAATACTGAAAATGTTATGATGATGATTAGATTGACTATGTGACTTCCTTTGTATTTTCTTTGGAATGCTTGGATTGAAGGTTCCTGGAGTACGACACGACTATGTCTGGAATTTTTTTTATTCAATAAAACGTTTATGTAACGAAGGTTTATATAATAGGAAGGTATACTAAAAGTACTAAAAGGGTTAAATTAAGTAACAGGGACATTTTTTTTACTTAGACTGTAGACTGAGAATTTAATTTCGTTTCTTTCAGGTTTGCTTGATAAATGGTGACTAAACGTAATAAAAAAAAATTGGACTAGTTTTTTTGTTTGATGGAGTAGTGCTTTTATTCTACACATTCTATATTCTATCTCTAGCTAGACGTGTGTGTGCTTTACTATAATATTAAGTTGCTATTGAAATAAAAAAATGTTTTTGTACAGAAAAACACTTGATTTTCAAGTATCATTTGTATTGAAAGCACTTTGTGTTGTCATGGTATGTTATATTTGTACGTGTGTGCATGGAACTGTGTGATGATGATAGTACGTACGCATTCGCGAAAAAAAATTGCTAAATATATTTGTTCTTTTGTGTTTGGCTTTGGCTATATGGGGTATAGAGACAGAGAAGAGGTATGAAAAAAGGAGAGAGAATGGGAAATGGCACAAATGAAAATGGGATAGTTTTTATTGTGTACAGGGAAGTGGGATTGTGTGGATGTTGGCTTTTGGCTCTACTTGACTATATGGATGGAGTTTTGCCTTTGAGATGTAATGTGTAAGTGTGCTAAACGAAAAGGGGTTTTGTGTGTGTATTTTATGGTTTATACAGATGTATATCAGCTGTAAGGTATATTGCATGAAAAAAAGGTAAAGGAATTTTTTGAGTGTTGGTAGATTGGATTTTGGATGGATGGATTTAGATGTTACATGGTTGACAGGAGAGATATATTTTTTTGGGACAAATAGGCATGAACTGAACTGAATGAAGTGAGTAGAGTTTGAAGATTTTTTTGGGTTGACTTTTGGGTAGACAAGAAAGATTGTATAAAGTATTTGGACTTTGGTATGGAATGCAATGCAATGTGCTATAAAAGTGTGCAGTATGGGATGCAAAAATGCATATGAATTTGTTGTATGTACTATTTGGCGTGCATATTATTTGTATGGCTTTGATGTGTTTTCTGGGGGGACTTGAGATTCTTCTTGGTTTTTATTGAGACAGAATAATTGCATGGCATGCAGTTATTGTCGAACCAAGTGTTCAACTGGCGTTTAATCTAAATTTTCGAATGTATTTCCCCTTTTTTGAAAACAAAACTTGACGAATTAATATGCAAAATGAAAATAAAAACAAAATGTCTGAAATGTTTGTTGGTGTCAAATCAGCAAACCGTCAGCAGTGACAGAGAATTACGATTTATGCAATGCTCAATGCATTTCTCTTCGTCATTCCATAATCAATTTGACCACAAGTTACGAGCAACAAAGAACAAAGTGTAAGTAAATGCAACCTTCCTTCGCCAACGGCCATACCACGTTGAACACACCAGTTCTCGTCTGATCACTGAAGTTAAGCAACGTCGGGCCTGGTTAGTACTTGGATGGGTGACCGCCTGGGAATCCCGGGTGCTGTTGGTATTCTTTTTTTGATGATTTATTTTTGTGCAGAGCAGAAGTAGCTTTAATTCTTTCTGCATTTTTTTTATTTGAACAATTACGACGATGTCCCAGAAACATGTTTTAGTGACCACGCAAAGTCTTGAGGTGCCCCAAACAAAAGCTGAGCTAATCTTTTGAGAAATGTAGAAAAAAGAATAGGTATTTCCAATTTCGAAGTAATGGTGATTTGCCATTCCCCCCAGGGGGAAATCATCGTTATTTCATAAATATAGAATAAATATAGTACTTTAGTTAGATAGTGTGCCATTTTAATTCTTGTAGTTAATGTGCCAACAATTGCATGCTCTTAATTGTAAATTAGTAGACATTAGACATAACATAATATACATATGTGTATGTCTGTGAATTAATTAGCTAACTCTGGAATTAAGCAATCA
>JAQFZH010001340.1:0-22142 GCA_034695485.1 Entomobrya nivalis
TAATAATGTTTGTATGAATATGAATATGTATTTATGTCATGTTAAATCCGAATATGATGTACAGGAAGAGCAATTTTTACTATTAAACTCAATTCGAATTCAAGTCACGTCCAACAAAATTAGAGATTGATTGAATTTAATAATATTGGAATTGTCTCACAACCATCATTTCAGAAAAATAAGTGATGAAAGACTGCTGGCCAATAATGTGAAGACACCGGTTTTTTCTATGAAGCGTTCATTGATAATGATAACCATGATTATTATTTGATAACACAACAGATCTTTATCAGTGAGGAAAATTAATAATTAACTGCATGCAAATGAATCTCATAATCGTACATCTTATGTTATCATCGCGCTTAATGAACTGGTGGTGTGTGCGAGCTAGCTGTCAAAATGATAGAGTTTGAGTTTTGTGCTTGCTTACGTTGCGTTGTAGTACGTGTGAATACAACAATACAACTTACAAATAGTTGGTAGTAAGTAATCAAATCCTATACTGATTGTATGCACAAGCGTATAACTCGCCTAAAGCGATTTAATAAATGTAGACATGTTTGCAAATATTTTTTATTAAATCGCCTTGCTACATGATAAGATTTCGAATTTTGTTGAAATTATAGGTTGCATTCAAGGACACTTGAATATGTACACAACTGTTTTCATAATATGAGTGTTTTTGTGATTTGACATTTTAATAACGTTGAAGAACAAACCGGAAGTCATAGTTTAAAAATGACAAAAACGCTTTTATTATTAGTCACTGTCCGCATTGTTAAATTGCATTAAAGTGAAAACATGACCAATACAATAATGATAATAACGTTTGAAGAGACTTTGGTAATTTATTTTGGATTTTTTTGACAATGTATTCATATCTTAATATCTTTGCAGGGTTGGACCGCTTAAGGATTTTTCATTTTTCCACTCTGGGTGTTTCAAATGCTGCGTGTGTGGAAGTCGGCTGAGTCTTCGCACCTATTACCATTCCCAGCACGACCAAGATGACAAAGAAGTGTATTGCATGAGTCATGTACCCAAACCAGGACCAGGTCACTTGGACAACTCGTCTGTCGGCATCCGAACAGCACTCAGTGTACCTAAATCTGTTCCATATGTCAATGATCAGGTTTTAAAATGCTTCGCAAGATATAAATTCATGATGTCTCGGCAATTATGGTCTAATGCATTTGGATTTTTTTGTTTTTCTTTCTTCTTTTCATGTAAACGAAACTACAGATACGAGGAAGTAGCAAGGCATCGTCAGAAATAGAAGCATATACAGCCCAACCTCCAACCCACCGAAGAGAAAATGGTGCTTCTCCATTGTTTGATATGCCATCAAGCAAGCAACAAGCAACGCCAAAAGCCAGGTCACACAATTTTGGAAGATTTGATGCCTCTGCTCTGCATATCGCCCACGCTCTCAAGGCCACAGAACTTCAAAAAGCATACAAAAAGGAAAAGCCAATGCACTATTACTTGGTAAGTAGAGAAAAAATGAATATTTAACAGTTAGAGTACTCATTGCCCACACCAAAACAGCTTTTTTGAAACAAGTGGTAAAACATGTGAATATCTTTTGAACATATATAACATTTACACGATAAGTAATGTAAAATGGTAGTGAGAGCCATTGTAAGAAAAAAAACTACATTAATACGATATTATGGTTCTTGTTATTTCTAAAATGGTAAACTGCTTTCTTTTGATAGCCTAAAGAGGAGCAGACAGAATTAGAGATGCGTCACCGTAAGGAGGAAGACCTACTTTACCTAAAATTCGCAAAAGCCAGAGCAGAGGAAGAGGCACGAATAAATGCAGAATTCAGGGAGGAATGGGAAAGGGAATTGGATAAATTGGCTTCTAAATTTGAGTCCATCCGAATGAAAGAAGCAGATAACCATACTATCACCAAGTTGAAGGCAAAAGAAAAAGAAGATTTGGAGCGTCATATGACCATTCGTAGGGATAAACGACGAGAACAAACAACCAGAAAACTTTTAGAACATGAGCGGTAAAAAAATGCAAAAATTAATGAAAATTGGTAACCGAATGTAAAAAAATGGAAGGAATTGTATTGGAAATTGAAATGAATTAATTGATGTGTAATGCAGAGCGGCTACTGCAGCGCTGGTTGAGAAGCAGAGCAAGGAAATGATGCATTTGATTAGTGAGAGAAAGCGAGAATACATTCAACGTGGGGAAGATGATGATGACGAGATTCATGGAGTTGTTGATTATGAAACGTACCCTCTTCAGCCTCCGCCTCCAGCTCCACCTGCCACAGACAAACGCGATATTTATTCTGATCCTGTAGAATTCACAGATATTGATCAAATTGCTATTTCTGTAAGCAAATCTTTTGATGTGTACAATTAATGGACAAGTTGACGAATTAAACGTGTGGTAAAATGTGTTTTTATTACTTTAATTTTTATGGTAATTGTATTGTGTTAGGTGGCGCAAGAAGATCAGAAAACATTCACTGACTTAGTTCGTCAGTTGGTAACACGATGTGGAACGGATGTAGAAAAGGCTAGGACGATTTTTAGATGGATTACGGTTAAAAATTTGAACGCGATGGAATTCTCGGAGGATGTACGAACTGACACTCCGATGGGACTGCTGAGAGGGATTAAGCAAGGCACTGAAAGCTATCATGTCTTGTTTAAGCGTCTCTGCTCGTATGCAGGTCTCCACTGTGTAGTTATTAAGGGATTGAGTAAATCTGCAGGTTACCAGCCTGGCGTGCGCTTCACTGATAACAGGTTCCGGAACTCTTGGAATGCTGTTTTTGTAGCTGGAGCATGGAGGTTTGAAATAAAAGAGATATTTTTTCGTTAATTTAGTTATTTGTAAGGCCTATCTACAAACATTTGTTTCCTCCTTCAACAGATTTGTACAATGCAATTGGGGAGCCAGACATTTAGTCAATGCCAAAGAAAGAGCGTCAAAATCGGATTCTTTACGTTACGAGTATGATGACCACTACTTTTTGACGGATCCAAAGGAATTTATTTTTGAATTTTTTCCACAACAGCCTGATTGGCAATTGTTGAAGCGGCCAATATCGCTTACGGAATTTGAAGAGCTACCCTTCGTGCGAAGTTTATTCTTTCGGTACGGGCTATACTTCCCCCCTGGACAAAGTGGCGATGGTGTTCATAATAGTCACGGAGAAATTATATCGCATTGCAAAGCGGTTATGACCACTGATTCATCGGGTAAATGTAAAACGAATTTTACTTTTTATTGTAGAAATTGAATAAATTTTGAACAGGCAAAAATATAAAAATATTCCTTTTGCCTTGAAGCAGGTGCTGCAACTGTGAGAATTGGGATGCCCCCACAAATGGAGGGTTGTCTTATATTCCACTACAATTTAAAAATGTACGACACCGAAGCGGACGTCTTTGAAGGTGTCAGCCTGAAGAGATTTGTAATGCAAAGTGTGAGCCCTCCCATCGTATCTTTTAGGGTTCATGCTCCTTCGTCAGGGGCTTTCTTATTGGATATTTTCGCTAATGCAGTTACTCCCAAAGAATACCTCACTGGGGAACCAATGAAGTTTAAATCAGTGTGTAAAGTGAAAATAGACTGTCCCAGTTTGTCCACGGTAATGGTGCCTTTACCAGATTGTGCCTCTGGAGAGTGGGGTCCTGCTAAAGCTACGAGACTTTTTGGACTCGTGCCTTTGTCACACCCTGACCCTTTGATATTTGCGGGACGTGAATTAACCATTGATTTCAGGATGTCAAGACCCCTAACTGATTTCATGGCCACTCTGCATAAGAATGGCAATGATGAGAAAAAGTTATCCAAGTAAGTTCATTTGAGAAGTCTATACGATGAAAATACAAGGTGGCATTGGAAAAAGTGAATCATGTTTTAAAATACTTTTTCTGTCCAGATACGTCAGCCAATCTGTTCGCAGCGACGAAGTAATGTTTCTAATTGGATTTCCGGAAGAGGGACAATACGGTCTCGATATTTACACGAGAGAAATTGATGGGAATGAAATTACCGGGTCAGGTGGAAAGCAACTTTTGACACATTGTTGCAAATACCTAATTAACTCTTCTAAGAAAAATGTAATATAAAACTAAATAAAACGTTTAATAAAATTTATCTTTTAATACCTTGAAGCTAATAGACATTAAGGTAACATAACACCATGAATTTTGCATTAATTAATAGCGATTAATCTGAAGCAACATCATCATCATTATTTTTACTATCACTTTCATTGTTACCATTCAACTTTTCGTAAGCAAATCCCGTCATTCTTACTGTTCTTGGTACTGTGTGTCTGGGTAATCGCACATGAAAGTACGAATTGGCAATTGTTACAGTACTGCATCTTTCTATATTCAATGCATGGAGTTCGAAAAAGGGGCCAAGAAATCGCTTCCAGAATGTTTTGGTTTCAATCTGGTGCGGCCTAATTAAATTAATTATCCTCACATAATCTACCTACAAATACAGCAAGAATCAAGAATTTAAAATTATAGCCTTTATCCGAGCTTACCAACGGAGCCGTATTCCGTCGCTTCCCCAGAGATCAGCAATGACCATTGCGTATTTGTGGTGCATCATCATATTCTGTTTGAATGCAGGAAAGCAAGCCGAATGAATAGTTTCAAATACTGCAGGTGGTAAAAATTAATAGATTAATTTATGAAATATCATTATAATTCTTTCTTAGCCATTTATATCAAATAACAATACAACATATCATCTAGACATTGAGCATGACTTGCTTTTCCAAATGATGTCCAACAGTATATCTGTTTGAAGATTGAACTCGTATTTCGGGTCTGTACAAATGAATTTGTCACAAGTTTTCTCCGTCATCATCTGTAGTGAATTATATTTCTTTTGAATTACATAGCAAATAATTTCCACGCTTATAAAGGTAAACTAAAATGATCTGTACCAAATCTCCACAGTTGTCGTGCTTTATTTCCACAGGTTTCATAAGTTCTTTACACTGGCCCAGCATCTTCATCGCCCAATCAAAATGGACTTTACTAATGATCTCTGGTTGTGGTTCAGGATTTAAAGTGAGGTACAGCTTATTAAACATTTTTAATGCAAACATTATAAACGACTGTGGCACAAGAGGACAATATTCCATGAACAAGTTAGCTGATACATTCAGAAATTGGAAAGCATACGACCCAAAGTGTTCCGTTTCATTAATTGAATAAAAAGCATTGATAATTAGCTGCTCGAGAAGTATTCGTTTGTTTTGGTAGGGAACTTCCATTTTGGCGTTTTCAGAAATCTCTTTAGGCTGCGTTGATGTTAAATTTTGTTCAACTCTTGTAGCAGAACCCAAACACCCCTCTGCATACTTATTGTGAATATCCACTATGAAAATAAGATTTACATGTATGTCAAGTCAATGTATCGTTTTTAAATCTAATTAAATTATTCCTACCATTACGACAGTAGTCCCTACTGTAATCACTCAAACGAAGATCTAGTTGTTCTTCAGTAGGCTTCACAAAAAACTTTTCAAATACTTTCTGGTCAAATTCGTCCAACTGTTCAAATACATCCAGTGCTTTTCTCTCCTGTATGATATGTTCTTGCTTTGCACTTTCCACGCACACAAATATATTTTTTTCTAAGCAATCCGCATGGGTGTAGCTACTCTGATTCATTTCAAAATTCATGTAATTAATTCGGCCACAAGATGGAAAACTAAAGCCGTCAGCTCTTATCGAGCTGTACAAATTTCGCGACAACAATTTTCCGTCTGAAAACCTCAAAGGACTGTGAGGAAGATAACCTTTGGTGCTGGTTGAAGTCCAATACCCATCATATTGAATCTCATCATCCCAAATACTGATTTCAGCTACAATATTAAAATAGTATAATTTGACATTAATCACAGCATAGAAAAAAAACAAGTACTTCGTTCTTTGTACCATCAAGAAAGCTTTTTTGTAGTGATTGCAGTTCCTGAGTAGATTTTGGGGCTACAGCATTCAGTCCTTTAGATTTGCAGCATTTCAATGCTCCGAACCAAGTGAACTAATTGCGGAAGAATGAATAAAGTAATATTGATAGTTTGCATTGCATTTAAGGATGTATTTGTGACGATTGTTGCAAACCCGATGCGATGGCATTTAAAGTTAACAAATATTCTAATTAAAGGGGAAGTGATTCTGTACGAACTGTATTTATAAATGAAGTAAAAACTTGATGTGTAAAAATTATAATGATATGTTGCTGCAATCAAAAACTGCAAGTTGAATTGGGGGTAACGCGAGATTTTGCGTGGTCAAGTTCTGATGACTACTTCATGGCGTCGTAATACAACAACAGTTGTATGGGGTGAAGCGACACCGACGTATTTTTTTTTATTAGGGACAAAAGTTGCAATTCTAGTTTCAAATTAAAGTACTTCAGCCAACCTTGTAAGTTGATATCCAGTAAGAAGTATTTTTTGAATCATTCCATGGATAAAATTTCATCCTTTTACAATCATCCTTTTCTAAAAAGTATAAAAATTCAGCCGTTGAGTCGTACTAAAGAGAGAGATTTATACCCCTTTAATAAGAATGATAATATGCATACCGGTTTTGGCTTCAGCTTCAAAATCAACATAATGTGGATCTAGATAATTAAAATGATTGTGTTTTGTATTAGCCAATTTTTTAAATTTGAAAATCGCTTATATTAAATCATACCTTTGTACAGACATCTATATTGATCTCCGACAGGGCAAGACGGTGTAGTGTCACAAATTATGTATCCATACTCATTACAACCAACATTGCTTGCTGTAATCGTAGAAGTGAAATTTTCCGCAGGTACTAGAGTGTACTGCAGACAGTGGTTAATACTCTCTGATTTATTAGACTCGAAGGTATCCGAAGTCCATGGTATTACTCCCTGTAATTTTTCTCCGCATGGCCATTGCCACTTGTTTGATTGACAGAAGTCATTTCCGCCAGTATGAATCACTTTACTAGTATTCTTGAACATATACGTGGAGTTTTCTTAAATAAAGACATCAAAAGAAGAATTTTCGCTGAGCGATATAATTGTTTCATTTCATGTGAGCTTATTTTTTGGTGAAAACTTACGGATTGTCGTTGCGAGTTTGTCCCCGTAACGTTCATGAACTCGATTTATCAGAGCCCAATTTCGTGATTGACATATTGCATTCGCAACGGGCCACCTTGCCTATAATTTACGCGTTCATATCTTCATAATTAAGATGTTCATGAAACTTTAAACATTTAGAGGACATCGGTAATAGCAATGAAGATTTGAATAGTCTTACAAAAGTTGTGCTGAATTTCAAATTCTCGAAATCAGGTATTTCAATAAACTGAGCTGATCCTATCAGCATCATATCTAGTATGTTGTTCAATCCCATGTTAACGTATTTCTCATTCCACAAGCTGGCATATGTAGTTAATTAATAGTTAAAATTTATACCTGTTGCAGTTAAAGGTTCTCCACCAAGTCGAGTTATTTCTGTGCGGAAAAAAAACCATTTTCAAATTGAATGAATTATGTATATAAAAAAACTTAAGGAGCCTGTTAACTGTACTTTGACAAATAAAGCTTAATTTTGTGTTGCAGGAGACAGCACGCATTTCCAGATTTTCTCTGTACGGTGATGTTGCAGCACATCGCGCTGTTGGTTCTATTTCAGGATGCCCATCGACCCAGCGATATATTTCACTGTTGATCTTCATAAAACTATGTTTAAATACGGACCCGAAGCTCCACCGGAAGCCATCCTTATGTAGTGATAGGCCAACCCAAAACTGCATGTCCTCTATTAAGGCATGAAATTATTTAATTTCGAACTAATTGAGCATGCAGGTAGATTATTTTCTAGATACCAGCTTCTTTTCCCAACTTATTCAGTAGAATGTTGTGTAATGGATACTCCATAGATTCCACGCTCCTCTCAATCGTATGCAATAAACTTCCTTTCATTTTGCAACATTCATGGGCCGACTGCCACGACATCTATGGATGATAAAACTGATAAAATTAATTGAAGTCGAAACTGCTAAAAATAGTTTACAATTACTTAATTGTGAAATCATTACCTTCGTCAATGAAACCTTTCGGTAGGGACTTACTGCGACAAATTCTACTCGTTCGCATATTTCCAGGTCTGTGTATATTTTAGACAATGAATTAGTACTTTTTATGTGTTGTTTTTATCTAATCTTTTGAACAACTGCTTCTATACAATATACCTTCCGCATTTTTAAAATTGTATTGAGCATTTGATGCTTTTGAGATCATGAAAATGAAGATGTTTAGAGTAGTTTTCACTATACTCAATTGATGGTTATTTTTCATTATTATGATTATTCTGCATTTGATTTTTTTTACAAATTCAATTATAGAAACCTAGAATAACTAATATCAAATGAAATAGAAGGTTCGCTGATGCATAATTTTCTTTAGACAGGCATGCATGGAGTTTTATTTTACACGTTTGAATTCTCAGAAAACTATAACATTGTTTGCATAACATAAAACACCAGAAAATTACTTTTAAAAATATTTCTGCAAATAAAACCAGCTCGCTGCCATTGTGTTCAAATAAATATAGCATATCATATGAGTGTTGAAGCGTTTCTCGGTTTTTCTCATTGAAAACTAAATCTGCGTAATCCGTTCTATGCTAGTAAACGAATCTAGAGGAAATTGTGTTGTCGTGTCGTGTAGACACATTCCATGACATTTTATATTTATTGTTGACTTGTCATTTTTTAAAGTTTGATTACCTTCGCAAGCATTTCACAACATCACAACCCCTTCGTTTAATTACTATTAGTAAACAAATTGACGGCATTACATATTTAAGCATACATTATTGATGAGCCCAATAAATTGTTATCCAAATTACTGCCAGTGTGAGTCTTGAAAATTTCAACACTCTAAAAATTCATCATCCATTAAAAAGCCATCTGCCGCCTCAAACTATTGGACGATGATGATGATGGAAGATGTGGAGATGAACTAGTAATGTAAATGAATTGTGGTTAGTGGTTGGTAATTAATAGTATCAGTGAACGGTGATGTTTTCATGTCTTGTGGTCATCAGTCATTCAAACATGTTCAGTTGTAATAACATTTACTCATAAAAAAAAGTTTGCATTGTTTGCAATTAATATTAGTCTTCACTCCACCTTTATGCAAGTTTACCTCAAGCTTTTAGCACACATGATGATGAAAGGGTAATCACCTATTTACTAACAAAAGAATCTATTTGCTCTAAATTCAAAGAACTTCATAATATTTCAACGAAATTAGAAAAATAAAACAAGCCACAATCAAATATGTATCGTAACAAAGAGCAATGAAACTTTGGCTTTCGTAAATTGCTGAGAAAATATCTCACCTCGACTGATTGTCAGTCAGAAAAAAACGAATATGGATGTGTCAAGATTTACACTTTACACTCATCATAATACCAAATGTCATATATGTGAAGAGTTAAATCAGTTGAATGCAAGGTTATAGTTTGATGTCTAATGTAAAGTAAATATCACGCATGCTTCCACAAAACGAGGTGTAATAAATAATAATTTGAATGCTTGAATATTCTCCAAAATTCACTTATCATCACTTCATAGACATTCCCTTGGACGAGTTTCAATTTGTGTAATAATTTCATTTGTACACCCTTTTTTTCTGCCTAAAACTTAATTTTTAAAGCTTTCGATGAATATCTAACTATTGGTTTTGTGATGTACTGTTATGTCTGTTTGTCTATTAGCCAGTAGCCAGTTTTCTACAAATATTTATCCTAGAATTTTTTTGGCTATGCACAAAATATCCGTTAATATATATAATGTCAAAGTTCAATATTCAAAATCATATGGTATCAAAAATTTTGAGCCAGAAAGTTTGACCCCATGATTTGACCTAGATCAATCAATTACTTAATAAAAATACTTCAGAATAATGATCATCTGTCTATACATCGTCAAAGGTTACAATTATTGCATAGATGCATCGTATTGGTAAGTATTTGACAAGTTTTAGAGTAGCTTGTTCATCGTGTAATTGCGATTCAGAACTATAGTTTTGGGGAAACTTTATTATAGCTTAAAGATTTTGTAGCGAAATAGAATTATAATCTTTTTATAAAATTTCAGTATAAATTACTACAACTTAATAAAAAGATGCAACATATCCAGATTATTATTTGTTACCTAGTAATAAACTTTACCTTTTCAACACAAACAAGTTGATAATGAAATACTGCTTATTATTATTATAGTTCGCGTGATAGAAATGAATCAATAGCTTGCCACGCGCAGTTATACGATAGAGAACAAAATAACTGTTTGCTGAAACTATATCGTAACCTTTTGCTACTTCTATGTGTGTGTATGTTTCCCAATAATTCAATTAATTTGCACAGTTTACCTATGTATTATAAAAAACGTGAGGTACAACGCATCAAAGTAATTAAAATACGCCAATACCTATAATTTTCCGTGTCCGTAGCAATAACTCAATGTAACACCATAAAAAATGAACAAGTTTTATATTTTTTGAGCTTATAAAAAATAAGCAAAACAAAGTGTTCATGTGACACAATCAGAATTGACTTAATCATGTTTTGATTTCAATAATGTCATGACAATTTGGGTACATTCAGCTTCGAACGTTATCGTTATCACCTTTTGTGGTGTTTTACCTCTTATGGACAGCTACTCGTCAGTTTGCTCAAAATTGAAAATGAGTGTGTATTCGGATATAATCTACTTCGGAATAATTAAGTTGAAGACGTTGCGTCAGATAAATGTTTAAGATGATGACGATGTTATCTGATAATTCAACAATCAACGGCTGCATATGCTCTTATGAACAAATTAAAATATCCTTGTCTTCTCCTCGGCTCGATTACCAAAGCCGCTTTACTAATTCGGAATAAATGAATTCTTAAAAGATTTTGTTCAATTTTTTTAGTCTCTTATATGTACAGTTGTTATTAATTAGTATAACATGATTTGATTGAACTATTAGGGATATTAATAAATGTGTTTGCTGTGTGGCAAAGAACACATTAAATGATTTACAAGATCCCTGCGATAACTTCGAAAATGCATTATTGTTCAAATGGCGAGTGTTGTATCGCCTGGTGGGGAGTTAAAAGAAATTTGGCATTTCGCCCATCGACACAAAACATTGATTTCCTCCATATATACCTGGTGATTTGACACGTTTTATACAGAAACATTAAAATAGTGTAATATTAATAGAACGCACACATTCAATCTTGACTCTATTATTCATAAATGCCAATCTATCGACTCTTAAATCATCATTTTTACTACCAGTGCATCATACCAAGCCACACTCTAAATTCTATTTTCTCCAAAACTGGTCAGTCATAACTTGTGTCGCGATTCGCGATAGGAATTATTTATGTAATAAGCATTCTATATCGACTATTGACTAAAAGTTCAAAGCAGGTTGTGTGTTGTCATTTAGTTCCTTTCGATTTCAGACATTATTTTTACACAACACCGGCTAGTCAGTCATCAATGTGGTCAAGATAACTTGCACTAGTGAACTAGTTAAAATGCATTAAATAAATATGTAAGTAAATAATAAAAACCAGTTCATAAAGACAGAGGGATGGATTAGATTAGTTTATTGACATCAAATATATGAGAATGCAGTTGACGAGCTCATTAGTATGCAATGAAACGCACACAAAAGGGAAACAAAAAAAATTACATTTATCACCCGTTGTTGCCCTGAAGCCACTTTAATTTGACTGGTGCAACACAAAACTTTAACCAAGTCAGTACCGGCGATAAGAAGGTAAAAATGATAATTTAAACCTGTCTGACATATTGTTCGTTACTGAACAAAAGGAATTGAAGAGGAAGTGCAGTTTTCGTGCATGTTTTAAGAAAAATAAAAAAGTGGTGGCCAATGTGACATTTGGTACTTCATAAAAAGAAGTATACAAAAAATAAGAACAATGGATGATGATGCAATAGTGCATTGGTCTAAACAAACATATTTGTGCACACATTATTACAATTTGTCAAAAATATCGGATGGTGGTGGCATACGATGGTATTGTGTCTACTAGCATATAAAAATATTAAATTGGGTAATATATTGTTGTGCCACAGATTGTATGCAAACGAGATTAGGTATTTATTATTAAAATCTAAATATGAATATATGTAGTGCATACCTCTGTTGTAACCTGTCACTTTTGTTACACGAAACAGGCAACAGCCAAACATTCTGTCATAAAAGCAAGTTTGTTATGTCTTTCCTGCTCACAATAGTGTTTAAAGCAAGCTTCTTCCAACTCCCCAAATCGAAACCAATCTAAATTAATGAGAATAATAAAATTAAAGAGATCAAACTTTTTTAAATTAAAATTTTCGAATCCCAAAATCAAATCTCAGTGGGATATCATCATCAACACGTGGGAGCCGATAAAGCAGTTCTTGAGTAGAGTCAATGAATTCAAATGCGTACAATCAAGTAAGGCTTTAAAAAATTTCATTAAAAATTGTCATCTCTTCTTTTTTACTTATTACGACTATCGTTCATAGATAGTTGATTCATAATACACATATGCTACAAACTACCTTTAAAACTAATTGTTGCACGATTTTAAATGACAAATTAAATAGCTGAGCTAACTACGAAGCACGTTTAGCAATACGATATGCTAAAAATGCTGGGTTCTATCTATTTATCTAGACTGTTTTTGACAGTTTTTCGACAAACTTGTTTGAGATTTAATGTGATGTCACGTAAGTCATAATCAGAGCTATAGAACCAGTTGCCGGTAGGAAAAAAGGGAAAGGATTGAAGTTAACAGATAGTTCAACCAATTTCCTCTCACTCGTGGCTAAAATATTAAGAGGAAACGCGGAATTTTTATTTTTGTGCTGTCAATTTTTTTCCTCATTAGCATTAAATCTATATCATTAATTCTCTGTGTACACAAGTCGTAAAATAATTATCCTGACGTTTTGACAATATTAAAACATTCTCCTTTTGACAAAAGCGACATTTATGCTTATCGTTTTAGGTGTAAATTGGTGGTAATTGCTGATTTAGAAAAACGAACATTGCCGTAATAGTTACATTTTATTTGAAAACATTAGCACTTAGCTAGGAATGCGATAATCGTTAAAAATAATCGTTAGAGTATTTCGAAAAATGAAGAAAACGAAATTTAAGCATATCATATCCAAAACGTTGATTTATTACGGATGACACGTAGTCGCCTTTTTTCAACATTTCATTAGAGGAAATGCAATAAACTATCTGCCTACGCATAGTTTGCATGACTGCGTTGCGTTGCGTAGGCCATCACTCTAAAAACAAATGACTCAATGTTGCAATGATACAATTCTTGTTAAAAAAAATCATTGGAACGAAAACGGTGGCGGTGGAAATTGGTACATTTTGTCCTTTGACTTTAGCCCATTTATTTTGGCAAAGATATTTTTTGTTACTGACTTTTGACCTTTTACCGAATTAATTTGGTGCGAGAAAACTAAATACATATAGCGTGCCACTTTTTCCCAAGTTTTTGCCTGACCGGCGAGCTAATTTTTATGCCATGTTCTAGTTCATTTCAAACTGAGATTTTTTAGGGAATAATATTACTGTATTTTTCCCCATTTTACAAGAGTATTGTACTAAGTGGGATAATTAGCCTTTGTTTTTGTAATAGCCGCACAGTTACGTCTGCAACGATTACACTTTTTTTTTGGTCTTTTGCAACTTTAAAGATTTTTAATACATTTATCCGGTTATTGTGCTGAATATTTTTTTTTGCGTAAACAGCTAAACTCTTTGTACAGTTTTTATTATACTGCTCTCTTCTCTGCCTGCACACTACATGACCAAAAACTCTTAAACTAACTGGTAACTTGGTAACGCACATCATCATAATTCATCATGCCACTTTTCTCATAACAAAGTTAAACTATAAAGTACACACAAAGCCAATCAGGGGACATTATTGTTTGACCCCACCCATATACACAGAGAAACATCAGTATCATCATCACATTAAGAAAAATATTTAGGTAACAATAAGTAACGATCATCATCATCATCGAGAACCTGACAGATGCAATTACAATCAATACGAATAAACTATGAAGACAAAACCAGAAAAAAAATATCAAGTTTTATCCCTTCCGTTGGGAGCCAACAATAAATAGTCGTACAAAAGGAATTCACACTGCACACACACGCGAACTAATGCGTATTGTTTTTGTGCGTACCCGTTCAATACTTAACAGAAAATGCCAGAGTAAACACTACAATATATATGCATATTATTATTTTACGCTTTTTATTGATATCATATATTAGCAAATTGCACAGTTATTGTTTTTCTAGTTATTACTATTCTTTGTAACTTTTTTTTGCATCATTTGTTTGATGCTTGGCTTACATCTTCTTTACATTCTTTTCCTACTCTTCTTGAAACAACTTCAACCATACAATTCAATTGTCAAAATATCGACTATATTATATGTTATGTGAGCGATGGTGGCGGTGGTCATGAAATGAAAGATATGTTATGCAAGAGAAATGCCAAGTGAAGCAAAAATGTGCATCTTGTTTTTTTTCTTTTGTTTTATATTGTCAACGTTAATTTGAATGCGTATCTAGCTATTTGGACCCATATACACACACACGAGGCGAGGTAAGGTAACGTTATAGCTTCTTCAACTGTCGTAGTTCACCTAATTACTAACGATTTCAATTGGCATATCTTTTTTACGTTCTTCAGGGAATATTATGACATGATATAATAGAACGCATAAAAAAGTATGGTGGCACTGTCATCTCATCATCATCGTCATCATTGTAATAATGGTGAACAAAGTGCAGTAGCATATTTTTGTCGTTAAGCTAATGTCGTATCATTAAAATAATATTGTTAAAACGTTCCCTGATCCTTGATGCTTTAAGGAGAAAAAGGGAGAATAACCTCAAGCATTATGAGGATGAAATTACCTATTACTCACTCATTCAATCTAGAACTTTTTTTTTCTTGGCACGAGTCTGTCATCACGTAATAATAAGAGCTAGAGATCTGTTGGAATTTCATATTGCATTGCAGTGGTGGTGGTACCCCTTTTTCTGCAAAAAAGGTATATGGGGATGACCCTTTCGATTTTCAAACATTTAAATGACATTGCATTGCGGCTCTGTAGATGGTAAACTTTTTTGTGTGCATTTGGTACTCCGAAACGAGATCGTATAAAAAGGTTAAATTGATCAGCGTAAATGGCACATTTCATGATTAGCGCTTGAACCAATTGTTACAGTAAAAAGTGACCTATTCAAAGTTTTGTTTGTATAACGTTTTGATTTTTTTAATCTACAAAATGAAGGCTTTCTTGGTAAGTGGTTGAGTTAAAGTTGTGAAAATTATTTAGAATTTTGTGAATGTTTTTTGAAATGTTCCCGTGTTTTGTCTTCGTTTTGAATGTATTTTTTTACAAAATGGAGTGTAGTGATAAATGTCATTAAAAGTTCTACTGGTGTGATTTTTTGATAGGTTGTCGTCGCCTCTTTCATGGCACTGTCTCAGGCAGAGCCACCTTCGCCTTATTCTTCCCAGCTTCTTGGATTAAGCTTAAATACTGCAACTAGTTATGGAGCTCCACCTCCACAAGATTCATACGGTGCCCCTCCACCTCAATCTCCTCCCCAGTCAAGCTATGGAGCTCCAGCTCAACCTGCCCCAGCCCCAGAATATGGCCCACCACCGACAACTGTTCACCGACATGTAATTAGATTAATCTAATAAAAATGCAATTACATGTATTTTTAACTAAACTAACTTAATTAACTCTCCTTTTTTTTTTAAATACGACTAATTACAATTGCAGGTCTACATCCATACAGCACCCGACGAAGTAAGTAAATGCATACTATTTTTTATAACTGTTGTCAAACGTTTATTATTTCGAACCGTTGACTAACCGTATTCCTTTTGTATAGGTTTCCTACCCTGAATCCAAGGTCATCAGGGTCGGTGGAGCTCCCGAAAAGCATGTCAACATTATCTTCGTCAAAGCCCCCAGTTCCAGTAGCCAATCCCAAACGGAAGTCATACTTCCGGAGCAACCTCAGCAAAAGACATTGGTCTATGTGCTCGTCAAGAAGCCAGAGAACAAGAACAATGTCCGCGTCTCAGGTATGTACAAGAACAATGTATAATTATGATAATGGATGATTATTATGCATTGAAATTTAATTCCTTATTTGTAAACTGTTACATTCTATTGTGTTATATTCAGGTCCTTCTCCAACCAAACCACCCAAACCAGAGGTAAGAGGTCAACTTTTATTACTATTGGTAGAAGATTTTTAAAAATGGCTAATCACTTGTTTTCTTTTTCTCCTTCAGGTTTACTTCATCAGATACAAGGGCAACGAAGGCGGTTATGGAAGCCCGGCCCCTGCCCCATCTTATGGACCACCACCATCATCCTCCAACGGATACAATTAATTATTGGGGTTACACAAATAATGTGATTTTTTTATATTCTTGTTTCATTTTATTGCTTAAAAACTAAGGCTTATCTAGGTTATTGTTTTACTAGCTGTTAGTCAAATTCCTATATAAAATGTTAAAGCTGCGCAATTCACATTGCGTTTTGTTCAAAATGCCATGTTACACGTAATCGGATTCAGTACGCGATTTGTGGCGTAGCCAGGTATTGTCTTTCAATATTTTAATGGATGTTAAAAATGTTATTGAACTGTTGTGGGTTCTTCTATAATCAGTCATTGTTCGGGGTCGGGGTGGTGTGGTAGTTACAAAACCAATGCACTTGAATGTCTATCAAGTCACATTTCAGGGTGTCTTTATAAATTGTGATTTTTATATTTTTTTATGTTGGCCAGTCCAATCGATTTCTCAAAATATAAAACGAATTATTATCCAACCGTACTTTAAATAAATCGAAAGTTTAAAGATAAAACCATTATGAATTTCTTTTTCATTTCCGATTTTCATATATTGTATATTTGAAAGACGTCTTTCAATCATTATAATTATGATATGATAGGACCAAGTTGAAGATCTACTCATATCATATCACAAACACAACCTGTTTTCACGCTACACAATTACACTTTGATTCTCAACTCATAAAGGAATTTTAATTTTATTTTTCATAGAAAAGCCATGTTTCATGCAATAGAATAGACAAAGATTCAATGCCGGAACGTTCATTCTTTTAAGCATCAAAATAACATTTATCTCACGTTACACCATTTGTTGTTTTGTTTTGGACACTTCGGTGCGCTTGATCTCTCTTTGGATCTCTGCCGATGTGCCGATTGAGCAGCAACAACAGTGTTGGTTGCTCCCAAATGCATATTCCCGTTCTAAAAACAAGTTAATTAAATGCTGTCAATTAAATAAACATTCTTTTTTATTTTGCAAGTAAATTCTAGAATCAAAAGCAATCAAATGTCAATTAATTGATGCTTGTCTTAGCTTGTTTTCTGCAAGACACACAGTTTTTTTTGGAACAGCTGACCTGATTGAACTGAAATGAATTCATTGAATTGAATTGCAAGAAAACTTTAATGCATGTGTGTATGTATTACTCTGCATGCTTTGAAAACGTGTGCATTTACTAAATATCAAATATTCATTGTAAAAAGTGATCTTCTGAATACACTAGGAAGAAGTCCAGTTCACCCAAAAGCGTCCAATTATTTGTTCAGAAGTTAAAGTTTAAAGTTAATTTCAATCATTATGGCTGCACGGGCACCTATAAAGAAGCGAGCGTTAGCTGAGTTCCAGTCACTTACGCTAACGGTGGATCCTGACAATGAGGCGTCAAGATCAGTTAAGCGGCTGCGCCTTGTCAAGAAACCCATCGATAGTTCCTTTGAAGGCAATTCGACACTTGCTGCAGTTGAAAGCGAAATCGAGGCGTTGGATTCTACTAGGCCACCATCTGAGAATTTTAGGGCCATGTCAAAAATCATAGCGAATCTGCCTTTAACGGTAGATTAAAATTAAACTGATGCAATTACTATTTAATTGATGAAGATAAGTATTAAACTATATATACGAACCGGTTGATTTTTTTTCTATTTCAGCCATTGTTGGTTATGAAATTACATTCAAAAATAGTCACATTATTCCCCAAAGAAGAGGATTCAGCTTTAAAGGCCAAGTATTTAACTACACTGCAGCTTCTAAATCTTGAAAATCCGGAAACACTGGTATGGTATAAAATTTTAATTAAAGGCTTTAGATTCATCATATGTCATTACTTATCTATAATGCAGTTTTTGTAATGTATGCATGCTTTACCGTTTACAGGCAACGATAGATGATATTTTACGGCTGATTCAAAATGAGACTTCTCCTCTCGTTATAAACAGTGGGCTTACGGTGGTTCTTAAATTGGCAAGATCAGTAAATGATGCGGTTTCCAACAGCAGAATTTTGCTACTAGCAAAAAAGGTAATGGGTCTTTCAATTACATGAGTTCACATATAAATCTGCCTAACACTTCAGATGATTGTTTTTATCATATAAAAATTAAATTAGTCTTGGTTTATATTGCTCATAGCTGGTGAAAAGAACGGATGCAAAGGTGAAGTGTAAATGTTTGGAAATAATTGGAATTCTGACGCCTTTGGATGACGCCAATGCTGTTAAAGGCGCAACACAGCTTCTTCATTCTTATGGCCATAGTCATGAGCCAAGAGTTCGAACTATAGCTTTCAAAATGATGGTTCGTTAAAAACAGTTGATGTTATAATGCTTAAAGACCGTGGTTCATTTTCATTGACATTGATTCGTGCTTGTAATAAATTTTCTTTCCGATTAGCTGCATCTTCATGAGAAGGGTGCTAAACTGGATGTCCAGGCGTACAGTGAAGCCTCAAAAAATTTGGATGATGATTACGAAAGCGTTAAATTGGCTTCTATTCAGTTGTTGTGGGCCATAAGCCAATCTTACTCTGAACAGTGAGTCGTTGTAGTGCTTTGATATTCGTGTGTATCATTTTGTTGTTTAAAATACTAACATATTTATTTGTTTTCTAATACAGTATGGTTCTGTCTCCTGTTGGAGGAGGAGAAAAAATGCGTCTAGTGGATGATGCGTTTGCAAAGATATGTCACGCTATTAATGATCCATGTGTACAAGTAAGAGTAGTTGCTGCTACTCTACTGGGTAAAATGCCTCAAGTTGGACAAAACTATCTGGACCAAACACTTGATAAGAAATTGATGTCCGACATGCGGGTATGCATTTGTTATCCACTTAAATTGAAGTGCATTTTAGAGTCCAAATCATTTAAAATATAAATTATAATATTTTACTATTTTTTAGAGAAAAAGATCTGCACACGAACGTCAGTGGGAAAAGGTGAAAACAGGGGAATGGTCCTCTGGAAAGAAATGGGCAGATGACGCTCCTCAGGAACTGGTAGATGCCGATTCTGTTTCTCTAATTTGTAGTGGCGCCGCGGGAGCCTTTGTACATGGACTTGAAGATGAATTTCTCGGTAAGAATATTAATGAAAATGCGAGCGGGGAAGTCTAAAGGATACGTTTTTGCCAGTAAGTAGTTAACCTAGCATGCATGTACAATTTTCTTATAGAGGTACGCACTGCAGCCGTGGATTCGTTGTGCACACTTGCCATAAAAAGTCCTGATTTCGCAAATTTAGCTTTAGACTTTTTAGTCGACATGTTTAATGATGAAATTGAAGACGTGCGTCTGAAAGCCATTGACAGTTTAACAAAAATTAGCAAACATATTGTTCTCTGGGAGGATCAATTGGAAACTATTTTGTCTGCACTTGAGGTACGAATATGAATAGAAAATTGTTACAAATGATAAAATTAAACATGGGTTTTATATTTATAGTACATCTGATCTCTTTTTTCGTAGGATTCGTCAATCGACATCCGAGAAAGTCTGCATAAACTACTGTCAGTTTGTCACTTGATGACAAAAGATTGTGTGAAAATGTGTTTGGATCACATATTAGAAAATCTTAAAAGGTATCCACAAGACAAGAAAAGTATCTGGAAGTGTTTAGAGGGTGTTGGAAAAAATCATCCTTGGGTAGTCCTTCCATTAGTTCCCCAATTACTGTCCATGCATCCATTTTTTGACACCCCAGAACCTGATCCGGAAGATCCTGCGTATGTAACTGTATTGATACTGGTATTTAACGCTGCGAAAGGATGTCCAACGATGGGTACACTTTTCGACGAGAAACTTTTGCGTCATTATCACTACCTGAGAGACACACTGCCTCATTTAGTTCCCGAGTTAAACATTAGCAATGAATCTACAACTGTAACTGCGCCACAATCTTCACAGCAAAGTAGCAGTAATCCTAGTACGTCTTTGAATAGCAATCCTAATGGCAGACTTATTCTTAAAGACTTAACGGCGAAACTTAAATCATCTGAAAATCTCAATACGGAAATGAAGACAAAGCTTTGTAAATTAATACTCAAGGATTTAAAGGTTGGTTTTTAGAAGCAAATGACTTTGATGATACGATTATTTAAATGTTTTAATGATTCGTTATCCATAACTAAATTTTTCAGCGACTTTCTGAGGTTGATCAAGAAATCTCGGCAATTGCAAAGTTCACTTCTTTGTACATTAGAGCTCAATTAGTGTACAGTAACTGTCTGAGCTCTTCAACATGGATTCAGCTTTCACAAAACACACAAAGCGAACCCTTACGATTGCAAATACAGTCATTCATGCAGCTTTGTTTAAAAATGCAGTATGGGTTTACGGGCTTAAGTGCCAAGGAATATGGATTGACTATGCAGTTCAAGTTGCGAGGTTTAGCGTTGCAATTGGTCTATATCGTAAGGGGAAGCAATGCGTCAGCGTTGGCCACTTGTCAGAACCTCCTGGAGCAAGCAGAGACAGTGCAGAAATACTTGGATGAAAATAATTTGAGTGCAGAGGAGTTCACTTTTGCGATGTTCAAGATGTTGGATTCCTTGGATGAACCAAAACCTGGAACTGTTGCGAAACATCTTCTCCCTCTATTTGAAAAGCATCCGATTCAACTAATGTCGTTTTCTAGTTCGGTAGGTTAACAGGATTCCGTTCATTTCAATGTAATGCATAGTCATCATATTTATATTTATGATAGCTTTCAACTTTGGTTTTTATTGCATACATTTTACAGATTAAAATGGCATCTGCGACCATCATTGAACCAACTGGCGAATCGGATACAGCACTTAAGTTTACTGCTGGTTTACTTCTGGGGATTCCGTTGGACGCGGAAATTAATAATTTGGAGGATACTTCGCACGTCCGAATTATGGTTAATAGATAAGCTTGCTATAACTTTAAATTACTTATGGTGTTTTCTATCTGAAAATATGATACGATGAGTTTTTATTACATTATTTGAATTTTCAGATAAATTATCCGGATCAACAGGTTCATCTCATTTGTCCACGTGCATCAGATTTTAGACCAGATTCTTCTGGAAATGTTCGTTTGCTTACAACTGTTTTAATTTCGCATCAGGTAGGTTTATTTTTGGTCGTCTCATGAGCATGGGAAATTATCGTGGTGAAAGTATTCATTATGCATTGATGATATGACATGAATGTATATTTTAGGCTTGGACTGAAGCATGCCCGGTGACAATTTCAATAGTTTTGGACCTCCGTGGCCCAGAAACTAATTACAACCGTAAACTTATGTGGAAAAAGGATTCGACGTATATCATTCAATTAAGTGATGAAAAACAAGTTCTTGTCTCACCGAAACCAGCTAAACGTGGAATTTAAAGTGATAAATAGTTTCATCAAGTTCAATTTATTGATTGATAAGATACATCTTTTTACATAGATTTAATACTATAATATAATGTTTCTAACAAGTATATAATAAAGGTGTAGTAAGTAATTAGAAAAACCTTCACAATAAAAGAGAGTAAACTGTACATAAATATTATAGAACTGAGAAACTGAAATAAAATGCTATAATATGTACATGGTACAGGTTTTAAAATAAAGTTGATAATTTAAGAACTTAAAGTTAATTAAAGGAGTTCTTATACATATATTGTAAAAATACAGGAGTGTT